>QKWP01001448.1:104835-135415 GCA_003550325.1 Gigaspora rosea
TAAAATAGTTTTTAATTATTATAATAAAATAACAGAAGCGAATTTGGAAAATTCAAGTTTTACGATTTTAAGAGGTTGTTTAAGGCATTAAAAAAACATGGATACGTTTTATTTTGGTGTGACCACGTTAGTATACTTGATTGGCCAGTGATTAAAAAGATGTTGATCTAAGCCTTATTTTGGTGTGACTACATTATGAACACTTGATTGGCCAGCGGAATAGATGAACATTTGTGTTTTGATATAAGCCTTATTTTAGCGTGACCACGTTAGAATATTTGATTGGCCAGTGAAACGAGCAACATAAGTATTTTAAAATTAAAAAACTTCTTTGATGATCAGTGATTATCATTTCATCAACCCGATAAAAGATCCTACGAAAAAAAATGAAAAATACCAAATATCAGGTAAATAGACAAATCAAATTGCATCGGGTCACCAATTTTTGCGGCGAAAATTTTTGCTTTTACTATCATTAGTTATTGCAACTGTAATATTGCTCATATATGCGGTTATGATAGGATATAAGGCGTGATGAATTTATGCGTGAAGAATAATTGCATGATGCATTCATGCGTGAAAAATAATCAAAATTTGACGAATAAGTCATGCGGACCAATCAAATTTAAGATTTTGTGGACAAATACCACTCCAAACAGCATAAAACCATACACTTCGTGATTGTATCACTCCGTTCCTGGTATAAATATAATAAACAAACGAAATATTAAAATCATGTTCTTATTAAAATACATTAAATTTATGATGTAAACAAGTTTTACACCGAGTGCTGGAGTGATGCTAGTATATAAATAATACGCAAATTAAAATTTTTATTATTACCCTATATTATCCTATATTATATCTTAAGTTAACCGGATACCTCAATAATTTATCTGTTTATCAGTTTTATAATTCGGGTATCCGGATAGCCTAACAGTTAACCGGTTATTGTACCCTAGAGTACGACCACTAGCCTAGATTAAGTTTAATTAAGGAATAATTTTAAATAATTTCATGAGCGGGGCGTTATTATGCAACAACACGGTAATCATATGCAGTAATTGAATTAATTTGGAAAAAAGCAAATAAATTTTTACATACAGTATGTTGTTACCAATAAAAGAGCATTATATTTAGAAGTAGTAAAAGGTTATGACCGGTCATGACTGGTTATAACCGTGACCGATACCAGTCAGAAGCTCCTAATTGACCGGTTAGAATCTGAGCAATAATAAAACCATTACATTTTTAATATTTGTATGTGATTCAGATAATATTCGTGCATGATTTATCCAATTATTGATAACGAACATATAGTAAAAAAATCCTAGCTATTGTATCGATTTTGTCATTGGTTCTCAAATGTGACCGAAAATCAGGCTGAACAGTGATGCGAATGCTTTTTTCGAACATGCATACAACGTTGAATACTGATTGAACACCACCGATCGAAGAAACATTCGGGCAATGCAACGATGAGCAGCATCAGAGGGAAGTGCAATTAACCTTAAGGTTCAAGTATGACTTCCAGGTGGATTAGTGGTAACAAAAACAATCCTCAGTCCAGTGATTTCCAAGCAAAATGCATCCAAGAAAACCCAGATTATAAATCACATGATCGTTAAATTTTTTACGTGAATGATCTATGGAGCTCTAAATTGCTCGGAAATCACAGGACCGAGGACGTTTCTGCCACTAATCCACCTTATGACTTCCTATTAACATCGTATTCAGCAATTATGAGATAATTGTTAATCCCTAAGGACTACATATAATCAGAATCAAGATTTTGATTGCGTTCCTGGTAAGGATGTAGATTATTGCACCTTTTTGCATAAAGCATACAAAATTAGAGCATCTAATTAAAATCAGATTTTGTGGACGAATGCAAAATTCGAATGTTTCCATGTTGCCACAAAATGACAAGTTCTTGTATGGGTGGAGTTTAGGTACAAATGCTGATTTTTAGTACTGAATTTGTTTGCCGTAACGTGTTTCTATGCATGAATCCAGCAACTGAGCAGTTAGAAATGTTATCATAGCTAAAATATGAAAGCGATTATAATATAAGAATCATTATACTGTAACGAATAATTTTTTCCTTTGCCTCTCACTTCCGCATTGGTAAAATTCGTAAAGTTGTCACATACCTTCCATAATTGTATCGCCATAGCTATGTTAATCTTACCTTTCTAGTATTAGGCATTATTATGTATTCTTAGTGGCTTAATTATACAGACGTTACTCAAGAAGCGTAAAACGTAGTAGTAACGGTGTAAAAACGTAGTAGTAGTGGTGTAGTCGTAGTTGTTGGAGTGTAAACTTATCTGAGATTTAGAATTTATATAAATGGTTGGTCCGACCCTTTGTTCATCATCTTGCATCTAATGTATGCTCTCCTTAAATTAAGAAAACATAAATATACATTCTTTTTAAAATAAATGGCTAATAAATTATTAATATCCGTGTCTTATCCTAATTCATATGACCTTTCTAAAGTAACCATCGGAGTTAAACTTGGCATGAGAGTACCAAGCTTTCCCATACAATGATTACACGATATCAGTTGGGATTTATAGCTTCATAACCGGATTTGACTGGATTGCTGCAGGTATCCTGGCTTAGCCATATTTGATCAGCTGAAATTCGTAAATTATTAGGTGTCCAATCAGATTACAGATTTTGCTGACGAACGCAAAACTCGAACTGAAACATCCACTTCGTACTTCGTACTATGTTCCTGGTATAAAGTTTCCAACATTTGTACACGATCTTCTAGCATAGCGTTGTTACGCCTGTTTGATACCCTTTGAGACAGTGGAATTCCTGAAGACGAGACATATCGCTTTGCCAACCTAGTTTTAAAACTTTGATGATAAAAAAAAATAGTATGTAAGCAAATGGATAATCAATAATGGTGGAGTTATGGTTAACAGTTATATTCCCAATCAAGATTCGAAGCACATTATCAGGTACAAAAGAATTTTTTAAATAGCTTGTTAAATCAAATGAAGCATTCGTTATAGATGATGAGGATGTTAAGGTAATGTCAAATAATGCGACTAATGTAGGAAACAAATTTAGATAACCAGATTGAAATAATATGCATTCTTCTTTATCTGATTGGAATTTATTTTCAGAAACGTTAGTATAAAAAGGTGAACCAGTAAAATAATTGATGCTATAATTTGCCACATTAGAAGAACAAAGATAGACATCTCAACAGAAAATGGAAACTGTGTATGGTGCAAGGAGGAACCCAAACAATTGAACATTTTGCCTTGGAGTGTCCCATCAGTCAACAGGTTTGGAATTTAGGTTACAAAATGTTAAGTAATACCTCAAATATAATGATACCTACCTCTCTCAATGATATTATTTTTCCCACCCAACCTACTTTAGCAAGCACTAAAAGAGCAGTCAAATGGTTAAATATTAATATTATATATGAAATTTGGTGTTTATACACATCATCTAAATGGGGTAATAATGTAATAAATACATTTAATATCCCAACCATCATCACACATCATTTAAACAGAGAACTCATGGTTCTTCAACAACTTTCTTACAAAGTAAAAAAGGGTTTTAGATTGACCCTAAATCTTCTTAAAAAATTGTAAAAATAACTATATGTAATATTATAACTGTATATACTCAATAAAGCGCCATAAGTGCACCTTATATATATTAAGGTAAATTCAAAAAAAAAAGATAGACATCTGTTTAATTAAAACAAGAAGAATCGTATTAATTGCATAAATCGACATATTAGCTATAATATTATATGAAATAAATTATATGAAATATATTATAAGTAAAATGTTCATACTAGAGTTGGGCACCGAAACCTTTTTTGCTAAATCCGAAAGTTTCAGGTTTCAGATTATAGCTTCTGAAACCTCATCCGAAACTCTGAAACCTCATCTGAAACCGAAACCTTATCCGAAACCCCAAAACTATTTAAGATTAAATTTTTTTACAAAATATGGCATTGTAGAACGTGCTAACATGTTAGTACACAAATATTTGAGTGCTGCCAAGAGAAAACATACATATTTACATATAGTTTATATTTAAATTTGTATATTTCAGTTAGGTTGTTGACATTTCTAGATAATATTTTAGGGTGGGGGTTAATCCAAATCTTACCTTATATAAAAATTTAGCCAATTAAATTTGATAAAAATATTACCTGTAACCTCTATAGAAAATGGATATTAGTTAATAAATGTCAGTGCTATTATATTATTTATTAAATAATAAACCAATAAATTATAGAAAATTATATTATCTATAGTCAATTTGCCAATTAAAATTCAGGATCAGGTTAATGTGTAGATTAATTTTGTGTAACAAAAACAAAGAATTTTTTACAAAATTGCTAAAATTGCTTCTAATCTAAAATTTTGTTTATGCTACTTTTTTTTTATACAAAAAAAAATCTTAGCTAAATTTTACTATTAACCTTTACTCGTTTTTTTTTGATTTTGCATAGTAGATCATAGGTGATAATCATCTTTGATGATTATTAGTTATTTTTAAATTATAATATCATATATATAAATTATAAAGAATATTACTAACTATAACTGGTAGTGATCGATTACTAGAGTGCTTATATTAATGATGCCTGACGAATGACGAAATATATGTCATTGACGTATTATGAAACCATTTGTCAGATAATTTCTGATTGACGAATTGACGATTGACGAAACCCCTAACGATTGACGAAACCTATGACAAATTGACGAAACTATGATGAAATGACGAAACCTATGACGAAATGACGAAACCTATGACGAAATGACGAAACCTATGACGAAATGACGAAACCTACGATGAATTGACGAAACCTATAACGAATTGATGAAATCAATTAGTTATAATCTATACAAAATAAAGTTAATTACCACGTTTATAAAAAGTTAAGAAGTGTTTTAATAACAATAACGATAAGAGCTAAAAAAAAATGATATTTTTAAGCGATAATGCATAATTAATAACAGCGATAGAGAATCAATATAGGTTGCTAAGATAACCAGTGCATTATTATTATCATGATTTTACTTATTTACGAAGGAAGAGACGCGAAAATACTTGAAAACCAATGTTTAGATAGACCTTGGTGCACTAATTAAAAATGACGGAAACGAAATTTTACAAATAATGACTATCTTTATGTACTTTGTTTATTTACAAAATTTAATTTCCTTTTTTACATGTTTGGAATCTATATCGGGTTGATCCGGAATTGACAAAAATAAATGCGTATACAAATTTTGACTATTCCGGATCAACCCGATTACCGGTATTCTCGACCAGTATTCTGAATCAACCTGATATAAATGACTACTGGTATTCCAGATCAACCCAACATATATTTGAACGTACAAAAGAAGAAAAAAGAAAAAAGCCAATGAAACCTTATAATGAAATATCTTTTTTTGAAACAAGTTAAGGTTTAGTGTATCTAAAGATCATTATATAGAAGCTTGTTGTTTAATTATTGGCTGAATCGGTTGCCAATGTTTCATCAATCGTTAGAGGCTTCATTAAGGTTTCATCAATATATCATAGGTTTCGTCAATTTGTCATAGATTTCGTCATTTCGTCATAGGTTTCATCAATATGTTATAGGTTTTGTCAATTCGTCATAGGTTTCGTCAGTCGTCGGGGTTTTGTTAATCATCAAGGTTTCATCATGACGAAACTATGACAACGTCATTTGTCATCGCAAAAATAATTTCGTCAGCCATCATTAGCTTATATCTTTAAAACATACTAAATAACAGGATTAGATACTCTAAGTAAAAATGTTCAGAACACTCAAAAACCTTATAAAAACTAAAATTAGGATTTCTATAAGTTTACCTAACAGGACCTAAGCTATACATAGATAGGTGACAATTTGCTTTTACTTATTTTTACCTATTTTTTGTAGATTTTTCTATATTTAGTAATATTAATGCTTAATTTTGACTAGTTTTTTGTAGATCTTTTCTATTTTTAAAAATTAAAACATAACTTAGTAAGTTGATAAAATAGGTATTTGAGAGTCTTTAGTTAAAATTTTATCAAAAATGGATTAATTTTGACGAAGTTATAATGATTTTTCAATTTTGCTTCATGATTCAGAATTTTCGAAAATTTTCAATTTTAAGAAAACAGAAAAATCACTATCACAGGCCAGATTTTTACAAGTTCAAATGAAACAAGTTACTGCACACTAATATATTCAATAAATAATATGCTAAAATTTTGCTTTCTAAAATTTCAAGTTATTTGGTTAAATATTTATTTCATAATAGCTTTTTTCATTTGGAGCAGCTTCCTTATAATATACTTTTTGGAAATAGAAGAATCTTTTATCAAAGATATCTCTACAAGTTCTTGACCAAATTCAATAAAAATTTTTTTTATTTGAATTTTATGATAAATTCAAATAAAAAAAATTTTATCGAATTTGATCAAGTAGTTGCAAAGATATCTTTGATCAAAGTTTTAGAGTATTTCAAAATGCATATTATATGACAGATATGTTTAAATTTGTTAACAAAACATTGATCAAGGATATCTCTGCAACCACCTAATCAAATTTGATAAAAAATTTTTTTACTTATTCTACAGATACATAAAATTTAAATAAAAAAATTTTCATTAAATTTGATCAAGTAGTTGCAGAGATATCCTTTGATCAAAGTTTTGTCAAAAATTTAAATGTATCTGTTATGTTTTGCAACCACCTAATCAAATTCAAAAAAAAATTTTTTATTTGAATTCTACGGAACCATAGAATTTAAATAAGAAAATTTTCATCGGATTTGATCAGGTGGTTGCAGAGATATCTTTGATTAAATTTTAGAGAATTTCAAAATGTGTACAGTCTGACCCCTCTATAATCATAGTCTATATAGTCACATCTTTATATAAGCACCCAATATTGTGCAACAGACTTAAATATAGTAAAAAAACCTCAATATAGTTACAAATCATTTATAATCACTACCACCTAAAAATTTTGATTTTTTTATCAATTTTATTAATAATACTGTATACTTCTTTATAATTACTAATTTTTTAAATCATGTAATTTATTAGAGGAAGAGGGTCCCCACTTTATCATATTCTATATATATATAGTAAAATAGCTAAGTATTTATTATAATTAAATTCATAGAAAGTTGCTACATAGTAAAGTATAAATCTTACTATGTCAATTGATAAATATCGATTAAGTAAACTTGTTTAGAACATTATAATACATATACCCTAAAATTTTTATTAAAATTGAAGAAGTTTTTATTATTTGACTTTTAATTTTTACATTCATTAAATATTTTTTTTAAAAAATTTTAATTTTTTCGTTAAATGTAAAATCAAAAAGTCAAATAATAAAAAGTTCATTAAAATTGATGAAAATTTTCGAATAAGTGTATTGTGATTTTCTAAACAGTTTACTTAAGTGACTTTAATCAATTCATATAGTAAAATTTAGACTTTACTATGCAGCAACTGTAATTGATCAAAGGGTCAAAGACATTTTTGAGTTTTTTTAATATTATAAAAGATAAAATTTAATTGGTCAATAGTCCTATCTAATTATATAATTTACTGCACTTCCCTTAGGCTATGCAAATAAAATTAATTGGTTTTTGTAATTCTTGTAATATATTAAAGCTAAAAAACACACAGGACCCAGATGTTTTTGTATGCAAAAATAGTAAAACTGGTAAATAATAGACAATTGGGCATATGTACATATATATCAGGTACGTATTTAATATGTATGTACAGTACATACATATATTACTTGTATACTTCCAAATAAGGTAGATGTGCAACACAGTTGCGCAAAACCAGAAACGGATTTCTAATAAATTAATTAACAGCTTACTAGATGTTAGATGCATCATTAATGTCAGGTAAGATTAAAACATTCTTTTATAATTTTATAATATAAAATTTATTTTAGTAATGCAATTTGTTTATTCTTCAATATTTTGGTCATTTCACGATCAATAAAAATCGAGAAATAATGCATGTTAATTCAAATCGATATAAATTCAGAAATGAAGCAAAACTTTCTCATCTGTTTCGTTTTACTGTAAGATATTATGTATGTACATGTACAGTCAGACCTCCCTAAATGCAACCTCCCTAAATGCATATCTAAGTAAAATCTCCCTAAATACATGCCTTTTTTCAGCCCAACTTAATATAATACTTATAGAATTTTATCTCTTTAAATGCATGTTTTTAAAAATTTTTACTATGGTCCTGATGCTATGCATCTAGAGAGGTCTGACTGTATAACAATAATTGGTTATAATACATACATTCGATGATAACTATTGTTTTATTTTTTTTTGCATCATTGTTATAAAAATTTTAAAAAATTCAGATAAGAATATCTTAGAATTAACAGATTGAGGATCAATTCGGATAGTCCAGATATCAGATCAAATCCTTAAATTAGATAACAGTTCCAGAATTAAGTTAGATAAGTTATTTAAATATTGATCTCGATAAGATTGGTAAATGTACTTGATGAATATGCAAAATAGAATGGGTGACGAATTTCTGCTGAGTTTTGGGCAGTAAATGTATGGTTGCATATTCACCAAAAATTGCCTATTCAAACTAAGTCTTGGACTAGTCTTGGCACGAATGGTTGCTATATCTTTTGAGGCTATGTGATCTCTTTTATAGTTCCATGTCGAATTGTTGAAAATATTGAGAAAATATATAAGGATTTTGAGAACATTTTTTTTGCAAATAAGGTGGAGAATCATCCACAAAAACGACAAGTCTTTTCTGATAGTCTACTTATTCGCTTCATAGTCAACATGAGTGAAATGAATGGTGACAATGATATAGAAGGTGTGTTAGAAATCACAAATGATCTACATGTCTATGATATTGAATTTGTGTACCGGAAAATTTCTAAATTTCTTGCTTCACATATCTTTGGACTTATTTGGAATATTTATCAGAATAGTAAAAATATTCCAGGAATAGATTCACAAATCTGCTATGTATATTCTTGTCAAAAGCAAAATTGTAGATATTATCATATGGTACCAACACTGGCAATTTTACATGAACGCATATCACTTGCATGCCTTCACTATATCGTAATTAGAGCTGCAGACATTTAGAAGGTCCAAGGTAGTATGTTACACTTTATGTCATATAAAATTTATATATAATCATATTAAACTCACGTTACATACGTCACGTCAAATGTCATAGTATAGGTTCATTGATATTCTAATGTTTGTAGCTCTAATCATAATGCAAAAATTAGATATATTGTACCCTCATCATCATGTTTGCTTAGGGAGCTTCCAGAAATCAGCTGATTTTTGTTTACTATGGGCCTACTCCACCCACCCACACCACTCCCACACCTGATACCCCAATTAGCCAACCAGATTTTATGATTATTAAAAAATTAAATATAATATTTAATAGTAAATAACTTTTGATCTACTGAACCAAATTTGATGATTCAACTACTAAAATGATCCTCTCAATGAGAGGATTCTAGCGAGCCCAAAATTGTTAAAATCCAATAACAGGATTCTTGATCAAAATAGATTTGTGTTACTATAATTTATTAAATAATTATAACCTATTTATAGTAACACAAATTTATTTTGATATTAGAATCCTGTGATTGGATTTTAACGATTTTGGACTTGTTAGAATCCTCTAATTGAGAGGATCATTTTGGTAGTAAAATCATCGAAATCAGCCCAGTAAATTAGAAGTTATTAACAATTAAAATTTAATATTTAATTGTTAATAACTTCTGATCTACTGGGCTGATTTCGATGATTTTACTACCAAAATGATTCTCTCAATGAGAGGATTCTAACAAGCCCAAAATCGTTAAAATCTAATCACAGGATTCTAAGATCAAAATAAATTTGTGTTACTATAAATGGGTTATAATTAAATTATTTAATAAATTATAGAACTTTTATAGTAACACAAATCTATTCCGATCACAGGATCCTGTTTGGATTTTAACAATTTTGGACTCACTAGAATCCTCTCATTGAGAGGAACATTTTGGTAGTTGAATTATCAAATTTGGTCCAGTAGATCAAAAGGTATTAATTATTAAATATTATTAATAAATCTATAATTTTGTCAAAAATAATTTGCAACTTTGGCCAGAATTATGAAATTTTGGCCGGAATTACATCTGATACTTCAGCTGACCCACTCATCCACCCAGAAATCAGCTGATTTCTGGAAGCTCCCTTAATGAAAAACCAACTTGGTGATTATAGAGGGGTTTGACTATATTACATGACAGATACATTTAAATTTTGACAAAGCTTTGATCAAGAATATCTCAGCAACTACCCTGATAAAATTTGATAAAATTTTTTACTTATTTACAGTTCCATAAATTTAAATAAAAAATTTTCATCAAATTTTATCAGGTAGTTGCAGAGATATCCTTGATCAAAGTTTTGTTAAAAATTTAAACACATCTGTCATGTTGTCAACCTAGATTTCTACCTCTTTAGAGAAATGCTAGAGACAAAGCAACTAATGCAGGGAGGCACTTTATGCAATTCACACTAATTACTGTGGTATGCAAGAGTCAGAGAGATACTGTTATTTGGGCAGTATTTTGTAAAGAGGCTTAGGGGATTTGCAATTACAAAAGAGGCCACAATTAATAGTATATGAGGATACTAAGAATTGTATCAATTGTATTTCAGTGAAGGCACACTACTTCACTACTATTTTATTCAATAAACCAGAGATTCTTCACTCTGCTTTTTAGCAAAAGAAAAACCTTGAGTATTTATACATTTTTGTCAAATATAAATAAATACAATAAGAAATAAAGAAATCTATATAATCGATAGATTTAATATATGCTAATGCTAAATATAATGGTTATAATGGATATAATAAAGATAATAAATATAACAGATTCGTATTATTTCACTGACAATCACTTTACAGATATAACACTACACAAACAACCATTTTACCAACAAGCTTTTTTTACTGACGCCGATATTCGATTTGCCAACAAGCATATTTTCATCAACACGTTGATTTTACCGACACACACTTCACCAACAGTTAATTTTACTGACAAAATCAACTTACCGACAAGTTTATTTTACTGAAAATAGAATTTACTGACAAGATTATTCTACTGACAATACAATTCACTAACAAACAATTTGCCGACAAACAATTCGCTAGATGCCTTAAGTACCATGGTTGATGCTGAAGTTATAGGGTCTCGATTTGAAACTATAAGCCCTGCCAAAATCCACATATACTCTATAAATATGAAATCTATACCCAAACCCTACCCTAACACTATGACAAAGACGAAAAAAAACATCAAAGAAAATTTTAAAATTTTATATCAAAATAGGTCATAACTTCAGCATCAGCTGTGACAATAATTATTATTATCGTCATTAATAAAATGTGCAATTATTTTATTATCATTATTAATAAATTGCATAATACGTAATTATTATTAGTAGTTTATTACATTGCTGTGGTCTCATATGTCAACAAGTTGTATTGTCAGCAATTGTATTGTCAGCAAATCGTATTGTTAGCATATTGTATTGTCAGTAGAATAAGCTTGTCAGTAAATTCTATTTTCGGTAAAATGAGCTTGTCGGTAAGTTGATTTTGTTAGTAAATGCAACTGTCAGTGAAGTGTGTGTCGGTAAAATTAACTTGTTGATGAAAAGGAACTTGTCGGTAAATCAAGTGTCGGTGAATTTTGTGTGAGTAAAAAAAGCTTGTCGGTAAAATGATTGTCAGTGTAGATTGATGTCTGTGAAGTGATTGTCGGCGATTTAATTGCCACCCAAATATAACACATATATCCTAAATATCAGCTATATTAGATATGTTAATTATATCTGTCAAAACTGTTATGTCCAAAATGTCATATATGTCTAAAATGTCAGACATATCTGTGATTAACTGAAATGTCTAGAATTACTCGAAATGTCCAATATTTCAGTGTCACAGGTGGCACAGTATTGATCGACCAATAAGATTTGGGCGCAGTAGGACGTTTTGTAAAGACCAATCATTCAGTTTTGATTAGCTTGGGCTAGAACAGTCCAATCGAGATGATTTTGGTACCATTCGAAAGGTCTTATCGAGGCAGTCACGATGGTGGTAGTTTCATTAAGATTGGATTACGGGGTCAAGAGTTATCGCCGTTGTACGTTTCATATGTTTTTACAGATCTAACAATGTGATATACGGTTTGGAATTCTCTAAAACTTTGATCATAGATATCTCTGCAACCACCTGATCAAATTCGATGAAAATTTTTTCGTTAGAATTCTATGGATCCATAGAATTCAAATAAAAAATTTTCATCGAATTTGATCAGGTGTTTGCAGAGATAGTTTTGATCAAAGTTTTATATAACAGATACGTTTAAATTTTGACAAAACTTTGATCAAGGATATCTCTGCAACTACCTGATAAAATTTGATGAAATNGTTTTATATAACAGATACGTTTAAATTTTGACAAAACTTTGATCAAGGATATCTCTGCAACTACCTGATAAAATTTGATGAAATTTTTTATTTAAATTTTATAGAACTGTAAAATAAGTATAAAAATTTCATCAAATTTTGTCAGGTAGTTGCTGAAATATCCTTGATTAAAGTTTTGTCAAAAATTTAAACTTATCTGTTATATAATATGCGTTTTGGAATTCTCTAAAACTTTGATTAAAGATATCTCAGCAACTACTTGATCAAATTTGATAAAAATTTTTTATTTGAATTCTATGGATCCATAAATTCAAACAAAATATTTCATCAAATTTGATCAGATGGTTGCAGAGATATCTTTGTCAAAGTTTTAGAGAATTTCAAAACACATATTACAAAATAGATACGTTTAAATTTTTAACAAAACTTTGATCAAGGATATCTCTGCAAACACTTAATCAAATTTGATGAAATTTTTTTTATTTAAATTTAAGGATCCATAGAACAAGTAAAAACATTTTCATCAAATTTGATTAGATGGTTGCAGAGATATCCTTGATCAAAGTTTTTTCAACAAATTTAAATGTATCTGTCATATTATATGCATTTTGAAATTCTCTAAAACTTTAATCAAAGATATCTTTGCAACCACTTGATCAAATTCGATGAAAATTTTTTTATTTTGAATTCTATAGATCCATAAAATTCAAATAAAAAATTTTAATTGAATTTGGTCAAGAACTTGTAAAGATATCTTTGATAAAAGATTCTTCTATTTCCAAAAAGCATATTATAAAGAAGCAGTGCCAAATAAAAAAAAGCTATTATGGAATAATATTTAACCAAATAATTTGAAATTTTAGAAAGCAAAATTTTAGTATATTCTCTATTGATTATATTAGTGCGCAGTAACTTGTTTTATTTGAACTTGTAAAAATCTAGCCTGTGATAGTAATTTTTCTGTTTTTATCAAAATTGAAAATTTTAAAAATTCTGAATCTGGAAGCAAATTGAAAAATCATCATAACTTTGTCAATATTAATCCGTTTTTAATGAAATTTTAGCTGAAGAATTTTGAAAACCTATTCTATCAACTTACTAAGTCAAGTTTTAGAGGTTTCATTTTGAGAAAGTATTTCTGAAAGCATTTGAAATTTAGAGAAAACTTGCGAAAATGTATATGTCAAAATTTATAAAAATGTTAATATCTTTACGAGTTTTTTTTTTTAACCCTTTAGCTCTATGGCTGTTGTGGCGCATATGGTGCTTATTTATTAAGGTCCTTGTTATTTTGTACATTAAGGTCGTACAATTTTCAAATTACATTTCTATATTGTTACATATTTTGTGACTAGTTATACCACCTAATTCTGTACTCAGTTACCCAGATATCACTCATTTTGGTTATCCAATCCGCCAGCGGTGTCTTCAGATTTCCAACTTTTTCCAGAACCTTAGGTTGTCCGTACTGACCACGGCGTGGGGAAGATAAGATTATCCCAGTACTTCCTTCCTTTATCCTTCCAAAGTTTCAGCTTCCAACTTCAACCAAGACCTCAAGTCATTCATACTGACTGATGCAGTGGGATAGGTCCTCGGTACCTTCTTTCTTCGGCCTTCCAAAGTTTTTGTTCTCCTTTCGTTTCGGGTTAGGACTGAGCCCATCCTGAGTTCATCTGAGATCTTTTTCCTGATCAGGTTAGTACAACTTGCCACTTATTTTATCATGTTACCATTCAACCGGAATCCCACCGGAAGTATACATTTATTCTTATTCAGCCGGAATTCCACTGGTAGTATCCAATATTTTCAAAATTTGGCAGCACAAACACACTGATATGGTTACATTAACCAACTGCAGTCCTAGCATCCTAGTTTAGCCCTTCCTCTCGTGATCACATATAGTTTTCCATGTCTGCTAGTAGGGGTTGAACTGGCGACCTTACATTTGGCGACCTGGGAGCGTAATCACTTACACTATCAGCTCGCAGGTCTTCTTTACGAGTTTTAAATATTTTTTCATAAAATTTAAATTCTATTAGTCCATAATATGCGCTACAAGTTTTGTTATAAAATTTTTTAAGTTAGCATAGTAAAATTTCTTGTAAATTATCACCAAACAGTGGGTTATTTTGAAAAAACAAAAAACATATTACAAAGAAGTTGTGTTGAAATTGTTTATAGGAACTTTCATCAAAGATATCTCCACGAGTTTGTGACCAAATTTGATGAAAATTTTTTTATTTTAATTCTATGAATCCATAGAATTCAAATAAAAAAATTTATTAAATTTGATCAAAAACTCATAGAGATAATATTAATAAAAGCTTTTAAAAATTAAAAAATTTAAGTGACATAATTGAGGTAATTTACATGTACTATAGTGCGAATAGCAAAAATCCATGGTATGAATAAAATTCCCATTAAAAAAACAAAAAAATTAGACTAACCAAAGTTTTTAGATCTTATATAATACAAAACAAAAAATCAACTTTATGAGGCCTAATATTAGATTATAGTAGTTTAAAAAAAATAAAAATAAAAAAATCTAACTAACTAAACAGTAAATTTAAAAAAAATTAACTAACAAATTCTATGCAATATAAAAAATGAAAAATCAACTTTGTATGATCTAAAACAATACAAAAGTGAACTTTATACTTGTCCTATTTTTATTAATTAATTAATTATAAATTAATTATAAAATACAAATATCGCAATAATTACAATTTTAAATAGAAATTGACATTGGATGACCAAAATTTTCTTACAATTTAATAAAGACAAATTATAATTATATATAGATAGATAAAATTTGTAAGTTAACTCTGTTGTTATTATTAACTGTATATATAGCCTAATATTAAATGTGAACATTATTCTATTTACAATAAATTAAAAAAAAAATAAAAAATCTGACTGATAACTGAAGTTTTTAGATCCCATATAATGCAAAACAAAAATCAATATCATGTGGCCTAATATTGAATGTAAACAATATTCTATTAATTTATAGTATAGTAAATTAAATAATCAACTGACTAACAGATTCTATAATATAAAAAATGAAAAATCAACTTTATATAGCCTAAAACAATTGTAGTAATTTATTATTTTTAATTTATGATCTGCTAGTCAACTGATGCATGATTATAGTATAACATGATACAAATTACTATAAATATAACATGATGCAAATTACTATAAATTATTTATAGACAAAATGCTATGATCACTACTATTAGATGCAACTCAATGAGCTCTATAACTTTTAATTAGTCGACATGACTTATTAATTTAGTAAAATATTTTTCTTTGGGTTAGATCATTAAAATCAGCCTAGTAAATATGAAGATATTGTTGAAAAATAATTGGGCAATTATATAAACAAATATTTGTTTGCATAAAATTTTACATTGTTACCTAATTGTTTTTTAACAATAACTCAGCATCTACTAAGCTGATTTTACCTTCTTTAGATTCTTCATAATGAGCTTTACAACTTTCAATTAATCAGAATAATGTATTAGTAAAAAAAAATAGGTTTCTTTAAGGGTAGGGTGTACAAATTTCCAATTTCATATAAAATCGATTGTAGATCAACTTTGTGTAACCAATTTATATGATATCATATGATTTACATGTAAACATCATATGATCTGACCAATCAATTCTTTGTACAATCTACAAAAATCATAGAGCATCCTACAAAAATTTAATTATATATAAAGTTGATTTTTTTAAAGCAATGGATATTGCACAACTTTATTATTACAGTATAAACAAACAATTTAAAACTACCTATTATATAAATTTTATACAAATTGGTCAAGATCTTAAAAAAATTTATCAGAAGCATTTTTTTATTTACTATATAAAATTTTAAAATACCACATAGATCATATGAAAAATGATCTATGTTCACTCTACCCTTAAGTAATTGTGGCATTTCTATCAATAATATAGATTATTATAGCAGAAATGCTATGATCACCCAAGGAAAAATATTTTTTACTAAGTTAATGAATCATATCGATTAATTAAAAAGGTAAGATCATCAAAATTGGCCCAGTATATACTAAGTTATTATCAAAAAACGATTGGGTAACTATAAATATATAAAATTTTATATAGTGACCCAATCGTTTTTGATGATATCTCTGTATCTACTAGGCCGATTTTAATGATCTAACTACCATTAGATACATTTTGATGAGCTTTACAACTTTTAATTAGTTGATATAATTCATTAATTTAGTAAAAAATATTTTTCCTTGGGTAATCATGGCATTTTGTTTATAAAGTAATTTATATAGTAATTTGCGTCATATTACACTATGATCAGATCATGCATCAGTTGACAAGTGGATTATCAATAATTATAGTTTTAAATAGGATCATCATCATTGGATAACCAAAAATTTTTTTATAATTTAATCACATTTTTGGATATATCTAATAAAAACAACCCAAAAATATATTATAATTATATGTAGATAGATAAAATTAGTAAATTTAACTCTGTCGTCATTATTAACTATATATAAAAATAAGTTTTCTACACCTTGGTCATGTTTTTTGAAGTTGACCAAATAATAATATTTAAATGTAAGCTTAGCCTAGAGATTGTACCCGTTGGGAAAACCTCTACCCGGTTACTATTAAATTACCCGGATATCCGGATAAATTACTATTTCACACAATTGCAAATTCTACCTGGGTACAATCACTAGCTTAGCTTATTATCACTATTAACACAATAAATTATATAAAAAAAATATAGTCAAACCTTTATAAATGCAACTTGTAGAAACAAGCCTACAACGAGCATTTAGAGAGGTTTGTATTTAGAGAATGCCAATAAATTGCAGCTTTAAAAATTAGATTATCAAGTTTGTGTAACTTCTACCAAAACTGTATAACCTATCTTAAATACTAAAATTTGATTGGCTATATGCATTTAGGGAGGTTAGTGTAATATAAATATTATCATGAGAATATGCATTTAAAAAATATAGAACATGCATTTAGCACTAATAACATTTTACGGAAAAGAAAAAAACGTGCATTTAAAGAGGTATTGCATTTATGGAGAGTGCATTTATGAAAGTTTAACTGTAAGTTTTTTACACATTTCAGTCAAATTTGTTTTAAATATATAGATTATATCAAAATAATATAAATGCATATGTTATAAGCTATTCAAACAAATTATGAATAAAAGACCAATCAGCATGCAGGATTGAAAACTGGTTTCTTTATTAGTTTTTAATAAAAAAAAAGAAAAAAACTTTACAAATATAAAAAAAAACATTATGTAACAAAAAAAAATATTTTACAAATATTGCTATATAAAGCGAATCTCCTATTTACTATAACAAAGATGGCAAAAAAATGGAAAAGTGACAATAAACTCTTGGAACAAAATATAAAAAGAAAAAAACTTAGTATAACAAACGCAAAAAATATTTTATAAACATTGTTGTATAATAAACATTGTTATATAATAACCATCAAATTTATTTATCCACTATAACAAAAATAGCAAAAAAATAGAAAACAAAAGTAAAAATAATAAAGAATTCTCAGAAGAACCAATTTAAACAACAAAGATCCTACTAGATAATCTACTAAAAAAATGACAAATTTACTAGAAAAACTAAGCAAAAACTTACTAAAAAATTTAACAAAAAAATAACAGAACTTACCAGTAGAGATGTGATCCGTTATCCATTTCCATCTGTTTTCATATTAAAATCCACGGATATCTGTGGATTTTAATATAAAAATGGATGAAAACGGATAACGGATCACATTTCTACTTACCAGTAAAGCTACTAAAAAAATGATAAAGAACCTCCTAAGTAAACATTAAAACTTATTAAAAGAACCTATTAAAAAGCAATAATTTACTAAAAAGCTCAAAAAAATAAAGAGTCTACTAAACAATTCTACTAAAAAATAATAAATTTACTTATGAAAAACTTACCAAAAGAACCTACTGGTACTAAAAATAACAAATGATAAAGAACCTTCTAAGTAAACATTAAACTTATTAAAAGAACATATTAAAAAGCAATAATTTACCAAAAACCCCAAAAAATAAAGAATCTACTAAACAATTCTACTAAAAAATAATAAATTTACTTATGAAAAACTTACCAAAAGAACTCACTAAAAATAACAAAGAATCTACTAAATACTGAAAAAAGATGAACTTGCCAAAAAACTTACTAAAAAATAACAAATTTATAAAAACTCTACAAAAAATAATAAAAAAACATACTAATAAACCCACTAAAAAATGATAAATTTACTAAAAACACAATAAAAGCTTACTAGAAAATTTACAAACTTACTAGAAAAACCTTTAAAAAATAATAAACTTACAGAAAAAATTTACAGAAAATAATAAATTTACTAAAAAAACTACAAAAGATGACAAAGTTTTTAAACAAATACACTAAAAAATAATGAAATTACTAGAAAGCCCACCAAAAAAAAATAATAATGAACTTATTAGATAAACCTAGTAAAAATTAAAAAAAAAACTCTATTTAATCAATCAGAAAATAATGAACTTGGCAAAAGAACTTATTAAAAAAACCTACTGACCAAATTACCAAAATAATAACAAATCTGCTAATTTAAGTATAACTTTTTGAAGCTTCTACTATAGTTCCAACTACTGCTCCAACAATAGTTCAAATAATGCTACTAATGATAGTACTAACAAAAGCTCTAGTGATAGCTCCAATAATAGCTCCAACAACAACTTTAATATAGCAACCAAAAAATATTTGCATGTTAGAAAAAAATATATATTTAAATGATCACTAATATGAAAAATAATTGGCTATTTATGGGGATCTAGGGGCTGCTATAGGTGCAAGTTGCTATCTAAAATTCTTTTTAAAAAGTTAAAAAATTAAAAAAATATAGGATATTGATATATCACACTACTGGTATTTAATATCACATATGTTTTGATTAATCAAAATCATTAAATTTGTATAATTTAAAGACCAAATATAACCAAATTTTTTAAAAACTGTTATTTTTAAAAATTATCTATATCAAAAAAATTTGTCTAAGAAACTAATCTACACATTCTAATAAAAATTCCTGCCAAAATTTTGGTATATAATAATGCTCTACTAAATCCTTAACACAAACTCTAACCCTAATCCTAATAGCAAAAAAGTTTTTGTATATTATAATTTATATTTACTAGTGTTAAACACCATGGTGTGACATATATATATGAAAAATATATATACTAAAATAATGTATTTTTAGTGCTAAACAGGTTTACTTAGAGTCTAAATTTATAATTAATTAGTAAAATATTTGATAATGCAGAATTTTCTATATTTTTATTAATAAAAATATAAAACTTTATGCATTATACAAAATTTTGTTAATAAATTATAAGATTTGGTACTAATAAACTTGTTTAGCACTCAAAAATACATTAATTTGGTATATAGTTATATTTAAATATGTTTATTTAAGTCAAAATTATAATCTATATTGTACTAATTAATTCTAACTTTATATTTTATTAATAAAAAATATACTTATATTATTCAAACTCAAGATAGTTTGAACTTCAAATCAAATTCTAAACAAGTTTAGTTTTTAAGTTTGAGTTCAATTTGAGTTTGAAAAAATAAGCTTGAATTTGAGTTTGAGTTTGAAATTAATAAAATTTAAAGAATGGTTTGCTTTGAGTTTGAAATTTGATCAAACTTAAACAAACCAAAATCAAACTTTGGAACTCTAATACTGTTGGCATGTTCTTAGTACATGCTATTCTCTTATTATATTTGAATAACATAAAATTTCACTTGTCATTATAAATGGACATCATAGCAATGGACTCAACTATGACAAATTAGTACATAAGAATATTAAAAAAATACAAATGTTTGATTATGCTAATCATCTACAAAAGACCAGGTTAAATTAATAATGGATGCATATTATGCAATTTATAAAACATTTACTTATGGAACTCTTATTCAAGTGAAGCTTTAGTAAAATATTAGAGGCACACAACCAGCCAATTTATAGTTAGTATAAATAACATGATATATTGTCTTACTCTATTTGTAGAAGCTTGGAAGACCTTACTGAAATGAGTGCTAAAAAGTTTTTTAATTTTAACAAAATACCACTTATGGCAATGACAATGTCTCATCAAGTAACTGTTTAAATAACAAGTGGTAATAAAAAAATTAGTTGATTATTTTGTGCATTCTTAAGATTGGAAGCAAAACATAGTTCTCTAGAAGATATGGAGCTTTAAGTAAAGTATACAGTGTTGACAAAAAAAAAATAAGGAGGAAGTGTTGAAATATGTCCTAGAATATCAATATGACATAACATATTGACATAACAGGGACAAATGTTTGCCAAAATTGATGATATCAAAAAAAAACTAATAAAAGATCAAACATATCTAT
Organism: Gigaspora rosea; assembly: GCA_003550325.1. Taxonomy (NCBI): domain Eukaryota; kingdom Fungi; phylum Glomeromycota; class Glomeromycetes; order Diversisporales; family Gigasporaceae; genus Gigaspora; species Gigaspora rosea. The sequence continues at coordinate 125,834 of QKWP01001448.1, forward strand.
TAGAAAGTGTGGTAGGGTTGGAAAAATAATTGCACACACCACCCAGACATCCATGATCTCTGTGTTAAATATTATAAAGAATTAATATTTCATTACTATAGTCACATTAAAATATAAGAAAAAGGTGTCCTATAAAGACTTATAAAGATGTTATGACGTATATATTTCATTATATATTATATATAATAAATGTAAATTTCATATATAATAAATATGAATTCTTTATATAATATATATAATTTAATTGATAATTAGCCATTTCGTTCATCTAATAGCGCTCTACCTATTGAGCTCAGTGCTTTAATGAGTATTTTTTTATAATGATTTTGGCATGTGGCTATGAAACTTATCCAAAAATAACATGTTCATCTCTAAATTAAATTAGCAATTAAAATTGAAATTACTCTTGCACAAATTGAAAACGATTTCTCTTAAGCGCTAAATATTTACTAAGTGTTTTTCACATAGTGAATAAACCAAATTCATAATAATATGCTATTTGCACGTAATAACGCACATGAGCGTTAATTCGAATTGTCCACATTTTCGAAATTTTATAGCTAATACTAATTTATATTTGCTGTACTAAATCTTCTATAATTGAAATAAAAATAACTTAAACTATTGCACATGTGTATCTTAAATAACACATTGGTGCCAAAATAACATGCAAATGCGCGAAAATATAGTATGTAATAGTACTAAATAATATTTCATCAAAGTATTTAATTTCGAATGCATATATCAAATTTAATAAGATAATATTAAAATTTATTATTAATATTTTTTGACAAAAACATCAAAGAGATTTGGACGATATAAAAGTCAAAATTAAAATTAATTTCTATACTACTTTTCAAGATGGTAAAACATATTTATTACAATAAAAGTGAAGAATAAATAAAGCCTAGCCTACTGTGTATTCTTCAGTACCACCTAACAATGAGAATATATAATTAAATAAAAAGAACGAAATAACAAAGCAATGATAATTTTTGTGTATATTAATTTAACTTACATTGTACATCTGGTGGAGGATGTCCACCTCTAGTAAGAGGACGAACAATATAAGTAATATCGTCAAACGCTCCTTTTCCTATGTTATTCTAGTTATATAAATTAAATGTTAATCACAAAATTTTATAAATTTAAATGAGAACTACTTAATAAGGTTACGATAATTACGCTAGTTTTTCTAGTCCTAAAACAATATCTTCTGGATGATCAAGTTTTGGTATTCCAACAATTGCAGTTGTAATCAATCCTGAGGTGTCATTCTTCGGAATAATTGATCTAATGCCAAGCGAAGTGATACCAGCTTGCAGATCTAATTAAGAGCAATAAAATTTTTGTTTAATATCATACATATGGAAAAAAGCTTTATTAGCATTATCAATTATCGCATACTTGGATTTTTGTATGTCGAAGCTACTGCTGAAGTTGGATAGCGATCAATATCTTCTTCGTTATTAAAAAATAATGCGCGACTTTCCTTAATTATTGAAAAATAGTATAAGTACCAAAAATCATATGAAAGCATGTACAAATGTTCATACAAATACCCATGTATAATTATTATTGTACATTGATGCCAGCTATATCTACTAACGTATAAGAGAATTTTAAATTTATTGTCAGCTGGAGGAGTGATATTTTTCGGGATCTCGATATCTTTAGGGAACTCTAAGAAATATTTTTATGTTATTATGTGTGCATGTCGCTACATTTTATCATACTGTCTTTGTGGAGAGATCGATGTCAAATATTTTTGCGATTCCGGTGTTACCTGCGAAAAATTAAAAATTTTTTACCCAGTCTTAAAGTCTTAAACCTTGACATCAGAACCCCTGAACTCTTAAACCGTATGCTTTGTCACCGATTTTGATCGATGATCGATTGACATCCGAATATTCCTTATTATTTCTTTATTTGTTATCGTATACATATTTCTCTTATTTCCTATTTTGTTATACTTATACATATCATTTCTTATTACTATATTGGGACATTATACTAGAATTGGATAGAGGTCTTTTTTAAAATGCGATTGTCGACCGGAAGATGGATCGACTGCTACAATCCCGGTCTCCGTTTAAACGAACGCGCTTAAATAAGAAGTCTTCAATACGTGTCTCGTGGCAATATTGGATCTTTTAACTTATCACGACTGTCCCAAGGCATTCAAATATTTTCAGGAATCTGCCGATACGTTTCAAAACTTCTTTTCACGGATGGAACCCTTAATTAAGGCATAGATGTGTTATCAATCATTATAGTTCATGAAGAGATTGGTGTTGAAAAGAATCGAATGATTCTAAAGATAAATTAATCGCGGATAAAAGTTTTCTTGAGTAGAGTATTGTCGTTAATTTATACGGACGAAAACATGTATTTAAAGGCTTGACTTTTGCCTTAATAAAGACTTCAGACTTCGATCTGAATTTTTGTTTAATAAAAACCTTGACCCTATATAAGTTAGTAGGCATTTCAAAGCCGAAGGCAACTTATATACAATTTATTTATTATCGAATTCTCAACACTGCTTGTTAGCATTACGCTTTTGTTTAGTTATTTTTATTGTTTGTTTATTGATTGATTAGTTATTTTGATACATTGAAGAATACGATTAGAACTATAATTAGAGTTATCTGACTGCTACATTGTTTGATTCCTTATAAAGATCTTTGTTGTATTGTTAATTACCCTTGTTTTAAATATACATCAATTCCTCCCATTTTAATCACTCTACGCCCGATTCAATTCCCTTTACGCCAAAGGAATTCTCAATTTGAATTCTTCTGCCGATATCTCCTAAATATCGTTTACTATCCAAGTAGCTTTAGCCGGCGGGTCTGATATCTCCCAACCGATAGTAACACCGGGAGAAGAAATTTCATTGTAGCTTACAGCTGATTTGAAATTAGTGACACACGTGATGAATTTTGTGATGATCGTTTTTGCTAACCCTAAAATAAAGTAAATTTGCTAAAAAGTTGAATTATTACATACATACAATATCATGCCAAAATTTTCGAAACATATTCGCTGGCAAATAATTGAAAAAGCTTAGATGCAAATCTTCCGTGGGTCGGGTCTAGGAATGGGTTCGGTTAGCTAATAGTCGGCTATCCGATCGGCTATAGCCGTAGTCGATGTAGTCGACTATAGCGGCTTAGCTGACCGGCTAGCTGATACCCAATTTTTTATTTCCTGACTGATAAATCATAATTATTTGGCACTTGTTTATATTTTGATTGAAAAATTGATTAAGAAATTGATCAAGTAATTTGTCGGCTATAGCCGGCTACTAGTCGATAGTCAATGATAGCTGACCGATGGCTGCGACGTCATTAATCTATGTCGATTATTGATTTATGTCAATTTCAAATTTTCATGCATTTCTTGAATGTATGCAGATTGATGGCGAAGCAAATTCTTTATGTAAAGTTCGTTTATGTTAGATTTAGAGACTAAACTACATAGGTTTAACAATTAATCCTCTTCTTCCGTTTCTCTAAATTGAGTATTCATCATTTTATTATATTTATCTTGAAGTCCATCATATTTTAATATACTTTTTCTCAGTAACTAATTAAAAAAATATATACAACTGTGAGTTATTTTTTTTTAAAAAAAAATTAACTATAGTTAACTATAGATATAACCGACATATATATCGAATAAAGTATCTATAGTTGACTATTATTGCTGAAAATCTCACCTCCCACTGATAAGTGTCAAGATAGTATTCACTCAATAATGTTTCCAACATTTGTACACGATCTTCTAGCGTAGCGTTGTTGCGTCTGTTTGATACCCTTTGAGACAATGGAATTCCTGAGGACGAGACGTACCGTTTTGCCAACCTAGTTTTAAAACTTCGGATGGATGATTAGATTAGTCTTCAACAACTCAATTATATTTCCGAAATATAAAAAATATAAAGTTTACCTTCGTCTACATTGTCTGCATTTTAAAACATATTTTTGTAAAATTCCCCTGTAATTATATACATATCATTTTATTTAAACCATAATTAATAATTAAAACTATAATTAGAATGAAATAAAGCAACGCATGCCATGGAGATAGTTTTTTCATTCCAAATAATAAAATATAGATAGAGTTCATAGCAACGTAGAAACCACCGATCTTGGATACTAAGTTCAGAACTTTTGATATTGTCATTAATTAAGTGATATCGTTTGATGTAAAGTTGTAAATGCAACTAAAGTACCTACTTGAAAATTCTGTAATTTGAGTCTCATGTCGTAAAGATGTGGGTATTTTTATAGCAAACTGGATCCGCTCATCATTACGTAATTTTGGAAAGATTTGAATACTTGGATTTAAATCATAATTTGGTAAATTAGGCGAATAACCGACGTAACCCACTAAAAAATTTAGTACATCTCCTATGAAAGGAATAGCTGAATATTGATATTTGTAAGTTTTCTTAATCGTGGGAGAAAGGTTGATTAAAGCACAATCTTGGGATTCAAAAGTGAAATTGTAAGCAAATGGATAATCGATAATGGTGGAGTTATGGTTAACAGTTATATTCCCAAGCAAGACTCGAAGCACATTATCAGGTACAAAAGAATTTTTTAAATAGCTTGATAAATCAAATGAAGCATTCGTTATAGATGATGAGGATGTTAAGGTGATGTCAAATAATGCGACTAATGTAGGAAACAAATTTAGACAACCAGATTGAAATAATATGCATTCTTCTTTATCTGATTGGATTTTATTACTATAACCACGGTCATAATATTCAGAAACGTTAGTATAAAAAGGTGAACCAGTAAAATAATTGATGCTATAATTTGCCACATTAGAAGAACAAAGATAAACATCTGTTTAAATAAAAAGGTTGATATTAATTGTATAAATTGACACATCAGATATAATATTATAAGAAATAAATTATATGATATATATTATAAGCAAAACGTTCATACCAGGCATGGACGCATTAGAAGATATGTCTTCATCGGTTATTATTATACCATACTGTTCATTTTTTAAATGCATTGATATTGCCTTAATCTGTTCATATATGTAAAGCAGAATCGCAACTGACAATCCAAATGCAACAATAATACGAATATTTTTGAACCAACGAGGCTCAGTGGTCTTTTCATCAGAAAATATATCCGAAAACATTTTAATAAAGTAGCAGAAAAGGCAGTGAATTAATGCGATAGAAACTGTTACTGCTTATGCCGTAGTGATTTAAAATTTATGTCGTAACTAGTTATGGTATAGATTCTATTATGTCTCTAATATTCTACAAATTTATGACGAAAAGGGAAAATAAGAAGCTTGTCAAGAAGTGACAGAAATTATTATTGCGAGATCAGATAATTTTATGATTGCTCAATTTATTGGCTAACTGTTTTAGGTTGTTCATTAGCTAAAACTAGAAAATTTCTTGTAAGATGCAGGTAATATCGTGTAATATGGTGGTTGTTCTTCCCCTTTGTTAGACGGGGCAGCAGAAGTATTGTGAATATTTAATGGAAATGTTAGTGTATTAAATATTGAGATTAGGAGCCACTGCTGTAATGGCAATGCAAGAATCTGTTGTTTTAGGATCGCACAGTTGGGGGTTTTAAATGCAATGCACTATGTAAATCAAACAATATGTGGTCAAGATGAAAATCAATTAGGAAAGATTTTGTGTAACATACGCTGTTATCACTATGAAAATACTGAAATTTCGACAAAAATTTAACAATCTCTTCATTATGTTTCAGTTTAACGAAAAACTCTCTTTTATGTTAAATTATGCTATCCATTTGGACCTCCACGTGAATTAAATAAATTAATATGTAGTATATCGAGTAGATACAATTTGAAATATGTAAGAAATTGCCATATTTCAAATTGTATCTCCTCGATATACTACATATTAATTTATTTAGAAATTTCACGTGGAGGTCCAATGGATAGCATATTTTAACATAAAAGAGAGGTTTTTTTTCGTTAAACTGAAACATAATGAAGAGATTGTTAATTTTTTGTCAAAATTTCAGTATTTTCATTGTGATAATCGCCTATGATACACAAAAATCTTTTCCTCATATTGGACACACATATTGTTTTGATTTACATAGTGCATTTAAAACCCATAGCACAAGGACCCCGAATAATACTAATAGAGGTATATTGGCTCTAATAAAAATTTTTACAAATTTTATCCAAAATCTGCAATTCTGATTGATTGAACCTTATTTTGGCAATCAGAGTTGCAGAAATGTGGAAAATGCAGCAATATAACCTCTACTTGCATTGTTCGGGGTCCTATCGCACAGTGCAAGGGCCTATTGTTTTTTTGACAGTGACAGTGCAAGTTTCTTAATTTTTCAGCTCATTGGCTAAAATGGCAGTACAAAGACCAATATAATCTTAGCCTTAAAGCATATAACCGATTCTCGTTATAGCTATGTGATTTTCTCCGCATTTCTATATGAAACCTCCATTACTCCCTTAGGTGTGGCTTATGATAGTACATATAACTTAACTTACAATTGGACACTTACATCCCTTAGGAATTAGATTTGATTATTAGATTGATTTGACTATTAGTCATTGGTTTTTTAGTGATATTTATTGAAATAGCTGGCATATAGCGAACGTATGTTTCTTCTTCGTTAAAATAAAGTCATCTTTCTGTTCGAGTAATAAAAATTAAAGGAAATTTATCAAAATTGGAAAGTTGTTGCAAAATTATATATAGCCTGCAGAGAATTTATTCAGACTTAATGGCACTCACTAAACCCATGACTACATTTATTTTCTTTTTTCTGTTTTTCGGAGAATTATGTTTTTTAATATACTTGGTGCGTTTGTTTGATATTATGAATTTTAATTCAATGCTCACATTCAATTTATGGATCCCCAACCTTATTCTGGTATCATCTATGGGGTTGATTTTAGTAAGCATTCTTTAACAAATAATAACCGATTTTCAAGCATATTTTAACATTTATTTCTTTTTTTTTTAAAAAAAAAGTTTTGGTCGAAAACTATATTACATGCAATTGCCTTTTGGCTCTTGAATTTTATGCCGTTAGCTCTATCAATTATGGGAAGAAGCTGTAATTTTTATATTGACATTAAGTTGCATTTGATTATGTTGATAAAGGATTTATTGTAATATCTAAAATTTGTTTATTTCTAGTTTTGTCGAAAGAACATATGTTTCCAGAAAAAATTGAAATTTATGATTACATGGTTCCACTTATAGTGTTTTCTGCCCTTCAAGTCCTTTATGCGTTTCTTATTGGCGTACTTTGGAAAAAGAGGTATGCGCATTAAATCGGAAAACCTTTTCCTATAACTTTTATTTAAATATAAAAAATAATTCTATTTTAATAGATATTGGACATTTCAGCAAAAATTAGAATACGATTTTGGTACCAAAGGCAAAGGTATGATTTCTCAAATAAATTTTTGCTCATTTTTCACGGTATACTTTAATATACTTATTCATTTGATAAAGCATTATTTTCTATGTACCAATATGAGCTGGTTCTGTACCAATCGACTGTTGTTTTTATGTTTACTCATGTCATGAAGTTTCTTTACGGTGGACCTAATTATCATAATCTGGTGTTATCCGGGTTATACTTACCGTATCAAATATATTGCATTACATTTTTTTATTGTACTTATGTTTCTAGTTGGCCGTTCATCTGCTTTACCATTATAGGGGTATGAATTATGCAAAATATTAATATAAAAAAAATGGTTTACTCTAATTTATATTTATTTTATTTTATTCGAAAAAGATTCAACGAGAGTCTAGATTTTTTGTGTATATCGCACAAACTGTTATCTTCCTTCTAATTCTCATAATTCCTTTTAGTTTTGGAATGTCTTTGAGTGTATTTTTGTCAAATATATCATTTGATGATGTGTACATTATTTATTTGCCTTTTGGGGGTATGTTTTATTATTGTAATGCTAGAATCAGAATGCATATAATTAAAAGTTATTTTCATTTTTTTAGATCTTGTTGGCATAATTTTACTTGTTTCATTATTTGTACAAACAATTAGATGTCAGCGCAATTTTGGAAATGGCATGGATTTTATTTGTATGTCTTAAGGTTAATCAATGCTTTTTTCACTTTATTGCATAATAATCATTTCATTTTTTAATCTCTAGTGAAATATGAGTCAAAACCTAAAGAATTTGAATATGAAGATTTTGATGAAATATTTAATAAAGATGATGAAAATTTATCTGATGATGAGGACTTATCAGATAATAAGAATATTTTTTCGTATATTTTAGAGAAAATTAAAATAATGAAATTATGCTTTGTAAAATTCATAAGTGATATTTTAAATTAATTATATTTGATTATCTTTAACTATTAATTATTCATTTATTTAGTTTAAAGAAAACATTTTCATATTTTCTATATTAATTTTTATATACATTTTTAAAAATTTTCTTTTATCAAAATAAAAATTTTAGCTTATTTTATTTTATTTTTCGGCCAATAATATTCATTTTATATTTTTCAAATCTGTAAACTTATTTCATTTTGAAAATGACCTTAACATTAAATTATCTAGCCTATTATCACGGATCACAGAAAATCAGTTAAAATAAAAGTTGAATTTTTTTTAAGTCTCAAAACCCATTATTACTCTTCTATCAAAGAATTCTAATCCTAAACTAGATACTGGGCCCGTCGTTAAACGACGGGTTTTGTTATTACTTTGCAATAATATAAATAATCTCTATTTTCTATTTCCTATTAAACTATTGTTACATATTATACGATTATTAAACTTTATTATAATATAAATATATTGCATATTCATATTAATTATATTAATTCATATAACAAATTTTTCATTTTTTTATTATGAATTTCTTAATATGAAATGATACAGCATTCTCGCTCGTGAAATCTTTGATCAAAAATTTTTTTTAAACCCCGGGGTAGCATTTACCTGGACGTCATGTGACGCGATTTAATCAAAAATTAAAATTCTTATTTGTTAAAGGAAAAAAAACGTTCTTTAATGAATTGAAATAAATGTGATTGCTTAACTGTACTTACAAATCAAAAAGATTCACATAGCCAAATTTTAAAATTGGATAGCTAATAATTTTAAAATGTAGGAGTAATTAAAAACTTAATACGATTAAGCCGATTGAAAATAACCAAGGGACGCAAGCTTATTCTAAGAAAATTTGTGCCATGCACCAAATAATGAAGCATGCTAGTCAAGACAAAAACCTGGTGAATATTTTTTTATTATGGTAATTTGTTTTTTTTTAATTATAATAAATATTTAACATACAATTAAAAAGATTTGTATGTGATATTGTTTTATCTTGCAAACAGTAGTTGTTGATGCCATTCATGAATGTGTTCATGAATAGAGTGTTTCAAATATACATTAGACCTGAAAATTATTGAACTCGTCAATTCCGTGTTAATTCATGCAAGGAAAGAGGTGTTGGTAGCTCAAAAGATGTAATTTATTATATGCAAAACGATGTATATGTGTTCTATGTGGTAATGTAAAAATTGATCAAATTTTTTAATTA
>QKWP01001449.1:0-12160 GCA_003550325.1 Gigaspora rosea
TTACATTATTACATATAATAAATAATATTACATGTGATAATATTATATATAATAATATTATTACATGTAATAATATTATTACATTATTACATGTAATAAATATTATTACAATTAAGGTTTTAAAAAACCCCATGTAATAATATATATAATAAATATAATTGTAATAATTAGCTAATTATGGCACCATACTTGAGTCTGAGCCCGGGTCCGGTCCAAATGACAACACTGCCTTTAGATGCATCTCGATGAGCTCTATAACTTTCAATTAGTGGACATGTATCATTAACTTAGTAAGAAAAAAGTTTTAGATGAAAGCATGCCACATTTCGCCTATAGTGATTTTCATATGTAATCTGTTATGGGATTTTATATAGTCGATCAATCATTTTTCGATGATATCTCACCATCCACTGAGCTGATTTGAATGATGATCTAACTACTGTTAGATACATCTCGACAAGCTCTACAACTTTTAATTAGTGGACATATATCGTTAACTTAGTAAGAAAAAAATTTATATAGAAGAACGCCACATTTCCCACTCTCCAAAAATTTTTTAAAATTGACCAATCAGAATCGTCTTATGTGGGAAAGGGGTACACTTATAGTAAATGGATATTATGTAATATCTGTTATGGCTTTTATGGTACGTAAAAAAATTGTAAACTTACGTAATATTTAGTGTAAAATTGTATAAGTCTTATAATGTGTAAAAAAATTGTAAATTTACATAAAAATTTTCTGATTTTTTTACATACTATAAGAAATCATAAATTTATATAAAATTTTTACATAATTTACGATTTTTTTATAGTATGTAAGATAATTGTAAACTTATGTAAAATTTTTACATAAATTTATAGTATGTAAGAGAAAAAAAAAAACTAAGTTTAAAATTTTTTTAGGCCCATTTGATCTGTAAGCTACCATTGATCAGAAAAATATATTCTACAAAATGTGTAAAAAAACTTTAAAAAAAAAAAAAAGACATTTTGATTAATTTTTATCTTTCTTTCCTTTTTATCCTTTCTCTCTTTTTATTTTTTTTTCTTTTTTCTCTCTCTTTTTTTAATATTTCGAATACTTTTAAAATATTTTAAAATGATCTGTAATCTGGATCATGCATTTGACTAATATTTTTGAAATGTTTTGATAATTTTTGATAATTGTACTACAAAATCAGATTAGATCTTTGTTTATTTTTTTTTGTTTATAATTTAGATCTTTTATCAATTTTACATTGTTTTTTTTTGGTTTCATTCATTTTTTTTAGTTTTGTTTTGTTATTTTTTATTTTTTAATTTTTTTTTATTTTATTTCTACACTTTACCACTAACACTTTGCAAGAAATCCAATGACTTTTCAGCACTTTGCGCAAGCCAACTCAGCCTTTTGATACTTTGCAAAACACACAACTAATTTCTCTAGCAATTTTTAAATTTCAAGACCACAAGTTTTCGCAAGTTTTTGCAAGTTTATGCAAGATTTCATTTCATTTATTTTTTATTTCATGTTTTTTGTTTTTGTTTTTTTTGTTTTATTTTTATTATTAATTTATTTTATTTTGGCACTTTGTGAAAACCTTCAATAGTTTCTAAATTGCAAAATTACAAACTCTTATTTTAGAGAAATGGAGATTTGGGGTCTTTGCCTTGAAAATGACCTTATGGGACTATGTAGATCTTATAAATAAAAATTAAAAATTCTAGCTATCTAGTAATCCAATTCAAATAAACTTTTTTTTATTTTGTAGAGTTTAATAAGTTTTATAAAATAAAAAAAGGTTTATTTGAATTGGATTACTGGGTGGCTAGAAACTTTTATTTTTATCCATAAGATCTACATAGTCCCGTAAGGACATTTTCAAGGCAAAGACCCCATTTAGGCTTTGTTTTTTTTTATTTAGTTTGTTTACATTTTTGTTGCAAAAACAACTTGACTTTTCTGGCACTTTACAAAAACACTAATTCTAATGTCTCTGGCACTTTGCAAGAAATCATGAATATGAGCGAATTTAATCGAATATAAGCGAATTTGAGCGAATATAAGCAAATATAATAGTTTATTTTTTTTTGTTTTTGTTTTTTTTGTTATTTTTTTCAGTTTTGTTTTTTTGTTTTTTGTTTGTTTTTTTTTACTTATTTTTTTAATTTTATTTTATTTTATTTATTTTTTACTTCTTTCAGAACTTTGCAAGAAAACGACCTGACTTTTTCGGCACTTTACAAGAACAACAACTCTAACTTCTCCACTACTTTGCAAGAACATATTAGATTTTCTGACAATTTGCAAAAACACTAGCACTTTTTAGGAGGTTGCAAATATGAGTGAATATAAGTGAATATGATAGTTAAACAAAGAAGAGAAATACCGTAATAGCTAACTACAGAGCAAGAAAAATAAGTGTATAGAGCTAGTATTATGCGATAAATTGTGAAAGTAGTTTAAAATATTACTATTATTGTTTTCATTTTCATTTTTTTTAGTTTTATTTTTTTTCGTTATTTTTTTTTATTTTAGGAAGTAGCGAATATAAGAGGATATTAGCGAATATAAGCAAATATTTATTGTTAAAACAAAGAAGAAAAAAATAATAGCTAACTGCAAGATAAAAAAAATAAGTGCATAAAGCTAACATTATGTGACGAAGTGCGAATGAGTTCAAAATATTACTATTTTTTTTAGTTTTTTTCTTTCATTATTTTTTTGGGTTTAGTTTTTTTAGTTTTTATTTTTTTTGTCATTTTTTTCATTTTGTTGCACCTACGACATGTCGCACACTGATGCTGACCAATCAAATCACACGATTTTGTAGACAAAAAATTTTAAGCTTTAAAAATTAAAAATGTTACTAGTAAAATCTAAAAATAAATAAGCAATATTAAAGCACATAATGTAAAATTTTATTCTGAACAACTTTTTCTAAATCATAAAGATAGATTGTTTTAGTAAAAAAATAATGTTTTATAAGAAAAATCAAAAATTTTGATTATTAGCACATATAAAACTTTTTTTTTAACTATTATAATCTATATTTACATTTAAGTATTATATATAAAATTTTATAATAAACAACTTTTATAAAACTTTTTTTTACTAACATAATCTATATTTATAGTTAAGTATTACATATAAAATTTTACATTAAACAACTTTTTCTAAGTTAAAATGGTAGATTTTTTTAGTAAAAAAAAAGTTTTATATGTGCTAACTACTTGCTAACTTTGAAAATTTTTGATTTTTCTTATAGAATGTTTTTTTTACTAAGACAACCTATCTTTATGACTTAAATTTTACGTTATATGATGTGCTATTTTATATATATTTTATACTTTATTAAGTAAAATTTTAAATTTTTAAAAAATAAAATTTTTTGTCTATAAAAATTGTGCGATTTGATTAGTCGAAGCAGGGGGTAATTTATTTTTCCATAATAAAATATATAATATTAATTAAAAATATATATTTAATTAAAATATAATGTATAATAATAATAATAAATAAAAAATATAAAATTTTATATTAAATTGCGAAATCTTGTGAAAATATGCAAAAATATGCGCAAACATGCAAAAGTATGATTATGTGTAATTGATTATTAATTGATCATAATATATCATTGATTTACGCCAGTTTTCGCCAGTTTTCGCAAGTTTTCAATGTTTGTTATTCATAATATTTTTGCTATATTTTGAATTTACTATGCCGTAAATATTTGTAATTATTATACCTTCGTAATACTCCGAAGTTACTATAGTGTAAACTTTTGTAATTATTGTAGCAGATTAAAATGAAATCAGATTAAAATGAAACTGGGGTCCTCTCTTGCTCACCTTTAAAGCTTATAAAACCCACATATACTTAGGGATTGGAACTGTCTAAAATTTTTCTTAATCGTTTAATCATTTAACCGTTTAATCGTTTAATTTGGTCGGCATTAAAATAATTCTGGCCCATGACCAAAATAATTCTGCTCGGAACTATAGAGCAATTTTTAAACGGTTAAACAGTTCCAATCCCTACATATACTCATTTATTAATAACCCTAACCCTAAACCCTAACCCTAATGCTAAAAAACCCCAAAAATGTCTCCTAAAAAATTTTAAAATTTTGCTTAAAAAATTGAAAATTTCATTTTAATCTGATTTTATTTTAATCTGTCACAATTATTACTCTTACATAATACTCTAAACTAATCGTAAGTTTTTCGTAAGTTTGCTCCTGCATAAAAACTTACAGAGGTTTATGCATATTTTTTTTGCAGATAATATAAAAATCAATTTGATTAAATGATTGATAAATCTTTATCGATCCTTGGATCCTGTAATTGGAATTTAACAATTTTGGGCTTGTTAGAATTGTTTTACTGAGACGAACATTTTGGTAGTTAAATTATTAAAACAGCCTGGTGGATCAAAAGTTATTTAATAGTAAAGAATTTACTTAATAATGAATAATCTTAGGATTCTGTAATTGGATTTTAACAATTTTGGGCTTGTTATAATCATCTCATCGAGATGAACATTTTGATAATTAAATCATCCAAAACAGACTAGTGGATCAAAAGTTATTAAATTTTATAAATTGGCCAATTAAAAATAATTTAAAAATCATGTGAGTGGACAGATGGAAAGTGCAAAGTTGCGTTTTTGATATTTTAATATGTGATGCATCAAGAAAGTAACTTTTGTATCATGATACATAAAAACTAAAGGTCCTTTGCTTCGCTTCGAACAATAATATTGTAGTTGTGATTTAGTGCCTAAAGAAATTAGATTTAGAGTTAGGATCAAATTAAAGTCAAGATTAGATTAGATTAAGCTTTAGAAAAAAGGGGCAGAGCAAAGGTGACAGCCATAGCAAGCAACTACAAAGTAAGAAAGCCAACTCTGTAGATGTTGCTAAGTGTAAGCAAAACAACACAAGTTGTATCAAGTATAAAAATATGGTATATATTGTATAATTGTTTTTGGTTGGTGCATTTGTTCGAAAATATTAATAAATACTCAATAGTTTAAAATATTAAAAAATTTAGTAATTATAATGTGATCAATACTGCAATGTGTATAATACATTTTGTGATGATCAATATTTTTACTTTAATTAGTTATTTGTCAGTTACGTAATACCAGTGATTATTACTGCCTGTTATAATTAAAAATATTCTAAAAATACAATCTAGTAATTTTGTGCAAATTATTGATATTTGTTAATTATTATAGTATTGACAAAGGTTTGTATAAAAAATCTTTTATAAGTACCATATATTTCCAAAAAATAAACTACCTCCAAAATAAGCTACCCTACTATTTTTTTAAAAAATTCTTAAAAAAATTACTAGCAGTTGCTGTATATAAAAACCTAAATTTTTCTAAGTAGATCTTAAGACTTTGATTAAGTTGTTTAGAACATCAAATTCACCTAAATTAGAAATTTGGGGTCATTTAAAGCCTAGCACCTTATAAAATTACCCGATATATAGTATACAGTCAACTCTTTTTATACCAAACCCTCGAGTCTGGCCAAAAAAAAAAGTTCGCTATAAAAAATTACTATGTTTTTTTAAGAAACCATAGCTTTTTTTATACTAAACTATTAAGAAATTTTAAAATTTTGGGTTCATTATATCCAGAGTTCATTATAATGCCAGAGTTGACTGTATCCCAGATCAGTTTGAACAGAAAAACAAAAACACAAAATAAATAAAAAAAACAGCTATCTAAACCGGTCTGATGGGAAATGCGAATGCATGATATGCAAAACATGCAATTAATTCTGGTCAGCATTAAGAAATTAAATCATAATTTTGGCCAAAACATAAATGCATGCATGCAAAAAATGCATGCGCATGTGCATGCCAAAATGAAAATTTTGTATTTTGCCCATCTCTAGTCTTGGTTGACTAAGTAAAAGTGTCGGAAATGTAATTTTATTATATATAACTACTACACCCAAACCAACCCTAACCCTAACTCTAATATTAATTAAAATTCAGAAAAAACTGGTAATTTCGTAAGGTGCTAGGCTTTAAACGTCCCTTTTATAATATCATTTTGAGGCTCGCCACTGTCACCGGGTGCCACAGTATGTTACCGGAAAACATTTTGTGGGTGAACTACAACCGTCATAAGTTTAATGTTAACCATGCTGTGCAGGCTTTTTTAATTATCGTAATTAATTATTTCCTGGACTTAAGAATATAAGCAAGAAAAATCAATAGAGAATTATTTTATTTAATAAACCTTATATTCGCAAGATTAGAATGCCTAAATATAGGAGGTCTGTTAATAAACAAAAGCATCACAAATCATCAATTATATCTTACACTTTGAAGCTCAATGGTTTAAACGAAATTAGTTCACCACTTTGGAAATGAGCCAATGCGCATTCATGCACATGATTTTGAAAAATGCGCATTTTTTTCGTACGTACTACGTATGTATATACTAATAATTAAAAATGAGCTAGATATTGCATAACATGTATTGTTAAATAAATTAGATTTACATTTTTGCCCAACAATAATTCGCCTAAAATAAAATCTTTTGTCTAAATAAAAGATCTAAATGAAAATTTGATGTAATGGGAAAGACTACTTTGTTTAATGGTCTTGATTTACCAACTACGTGGAATAATAATGATAAATCACAGTTTGTTAGCATAGATTCAAGTGGGCTTAAAGTGCATTATACGGGTAAGATGTGTAATAAATTTTAATAAGAGAAATTTCTCAGAAATATATTATATCATTATATAGTTAAAAAATTTTTTTAAAGATCCCAATGATTATAAAGCTGTTGTAATTCGTGCCAATAATCCAATTCCTTCACAATGCGAGTTATTTTACTTTGAAATTGAAATTATAAATGAAGGAAAAAATGGGTAATAATAAATAATTATTTCATATATTAAATCATTACTATTATAAATTTTCACAATCACTTTAATTCTATTTATTAATAGAATGATTGGGGTAGGATACTGTACAAAACAAAATAACATAAATGATTTCATGCCTGGTAATAACGGACAATTTTTTATTTAATTTTTATTATTACATATTAACGATATGTCATAATATCTCTTAGGAAGGAAATATGTGGAAGATAAAGAAAATAAGGAAAATAAATCATGGGGGTGTACTTACCATGGTGACGATAGAGATTTTTTTTGTTCCGGAAGTGGCAAGCCATATGGACCGACATATACTGTTGGTGATACAATTGGATGTTATTTAAATTTTAAAAATGACAATAAAATGATATTTTATACTAAAAATGGTATAAATCTAGATAAATTCAATTAGTTCTGTTATATATTGTTACTTCTTAATAATTTTAAGTTAATTAATTAGATTCTGATATTTAATTATATTTCAAGGAATTGCATGTTATCTACCTAATAATTTAGATGACTTCAAAAAGAATTTGTATCCTTGCATTGGGCTAAGATCACAAGACACGACTGTTGAGACAAATTTTGAACATAAAAAGTTTAAATATTTAAGTAAATTTTATTTAACATTAAATTTTGGAGCATAATTAAAATTTTCAATAACAATAATGTCTCTTTATGGATAGCAATGACTAACGATGATATTGGTAAAGAGTTATGGGAAGCATGCTAGATCAATTCTAAAACCTTTGATCAATACGTAGACGAATTAAAGAATAAATCAAATGATACACTTGCGTTAATGTCTCAAGTAGTGTTTCAAGCCGATTAGGCTAGCCGCTTAGCCAGCCAGTAATCTTGTTAGCTGGCTAATAAGGTTATTATTAAAAAATTAATATGCTTAATGTAATTAATCATTTATTTACCAGTCAAATTAAATACAGGTTTTTATTCTAAAATTTACTATATTTAAATTATGCAATTGTATTTTTGCGTAACTGAATTTCGAACCTCATGAATCGTTTTTAAATTATATAAAACTTTTATATCCCAAAAATTTTATTTTGTATTTTTTATTAATTGTCACTAGTGTTAATAAATAAGTCATACATAGTACGTATATGTGTCGATAAGATTTATCGCCGTTGAAATTTAACTATACCAGTTTTTTATTCATTTTCTAGTACTCTAGCTAAAAAATCCTAGATTATATGCTAGATATATTTAGTAAAAAATATGAGAGTATCGAGTCTTAATTTAGCAAAACATTAGTAAAGAAAATGAAGTGCTTGACGCATGATATTAATAAGATTACTCGCAGGCTTAAAACCTGTTATGATAAATGCATGTAATGCTTTTACACATTTGATAGTTTACGCCTTACAGGATACAATTTCTAATAGCAATGTAAAAGTGTTACAGGTTTTACTTGACAACACCCTTATCATGTTTATTATTGTCCATTTTTTGTCATCTTTATTAGTTATTGAGTAAGTTAAATACGTAATAAAAATGACATAGGTAATACAATGAACTACTTAATTTTGAGTTATGCTATAGTAGTGCAAAAAACATCAATTATCCTTTATTTAATTTGGCTAGATATTCACATGAAAAATTGCTACTATTTTCAAATAAGAAATTGATTCTGACATGAATGATTTCATTCATTACCAGCTCATATACTTGTTATGTAAAACAAGAATAGCTTATTTAATTATAGAAATAGTATAATCCTTTTCTTTAAAGTAAGTAAAGTAGTACGCCACTGAGCGTCTCCGTAGGGAGTTATAAAAAAAAAAAGTAAGTAAAGTAATAATAGCGATAGATAATAAAAAAATACTTAACTGCATAATGATTGTTCATGATAATTGTTAATCCTATTGAAGAAAGTATTAATCCTCTATTAGCTTTTTAATTTTTAATTAGAGCTACACTTATAATAACTATCAAACGAGCATAACCAAAAAAAAGCAATTCTTGATTATTAGTATTAGATATTTTGCTTTGCAGAATATGGACTTATCTGCTTTAAAAAAATTTGATCCGATAATAAATTTTTTTTATACTTACACAAATACTTTATAATTAATTATAATATTTTAGTCGCTTTACCTCAATTAAAGATAGAAGATTGATAAACTATTTTCTGTAAAATGAAATGCTCAAAATTCAACAATCCCTGCTTTTTCTTGGTTTCGAATCACATTACTTTTTAATCTTTTATAATCTAAATTATTTATAAAAATTGAAGTGAAAATACATTAGTTATAAGGTTATTATCAAATTCAAAAAAAAAATTTTATACGTATATTATTTTTTATTCATGGATTCTCAAGATGATAATTCTTTTACATCTTCTTTTACACGATCAAATTCACTACAAACTTGCAATAGCTTAAATGAGAGTTTAGAAAATGATGAAAAATATGATAGTTTGGATTATTCGAGTTCAGAAGCTGATGAAGAAATATTAGTTTCAACATCGGCTGCTGTATTTGAAAATAAGGCAGGTTCAAATAAATCTAGTCGAAAAAGAAAGCCTTCATGGACAATGAAATTTTTTGATACTTATAGACTTGAAAAAAAAAGAAAATGTAATATTTTAGTCAGTTCAAGTAAAGGAAAAATTAAATGTGGTCATTCTTTTAATATTCAAACTGCTACAAGCAATCTTGCATCACATTTACGTACTGTTCATCAAATTAATAAGCCAGATAATTTGAAAGCTTCATCCTCGTTAATTCAAACTAATCAGCCAACAATTGAACAAACTTTAAATAAAGTCACTCCTCTATCTGAAAAAAAGAAAACTCGAATTACATATCAACTTATTTCTTGGTTAATCGATGATTTGCAAGCATTTCATGTTCTTAATAATGAGAAATTTCATGATTTGATACATGAATGTGAACCCCGATTCCAGTTTCCATGTATTGATCAAGTAAAACAAAAAATTTCATTATCGGTTATGTTCAGTGAAACAAATTTAAAAAATTTAATGAAAGAAACACTTATTTCCTTTAATTTTACTATGGATTTGTGGACTCAGTTCCATACACCCTATATTGGAGTAACAATACATTGGCTTTCAGATAATTATGTTCTTTATCAAGCACTTTTAACAATTCAAAAATTTCCTTACCCGCATACAGCCGACAAAATTGAAGATTTTCTTCGTGATTTATTTGTAAAGTGGGATATTTCAGATAAACTATTTGGAGGGTCAACTGATAATGCCGCTGCGATAGTAAAAGCTTGCAATCAACTTCATATGTTTCATATTGGCTGTACGGCCCACACATTGCATCTTTCGGTTAAAGATGGATTAAAAAAAATTGATACATTAATTACAAAGGCAAAACAGCTAAATAGCTTTTTATATAATCGGGATAAATATAATAATCAATTAATGAATCATTTTAAAAAACAACATCCTGAATTACAAGAACTTCGACCAATTAGTAGTGATACTGCCACGAGATGGAACTCCACTTACTTGCTTCTTAAACGGCTTTTACTTTTTCGTTATCCTGCACAACACTTAGCCCAGCAATTACAAAACGATATCAATCGACAAGTAAAAAATGATGGTGATGCATTAGATGATCTTCTCTTAGATAATTACGAATGGCAGTGTCTAGATAAATTGGTTTTACTTCTCAAACCATTTGCACAATCTATTACATTCATGGGAGGCAGTCAATATCCAACGATGGGTATGATGTATCCAACTATTCGAAAACTTATTCAATATCTTGACGATATTTATATCAAGCTTACTACGTCTGAAATTCAAGATGTTTGTGAAATTATGAATGAATCTATGCTAAAACGTTGGGATGAACCAAAAGAAGTAGGATTAATTGCATAATACTTGGATCCTCATTTTAAAAATTTACGTTTTTTAAGCCCTTCAGAAAAAATAGAAACCATTAATTTGCTTCGTACAAAAATTACAAACTTATCTGAGTTGTCTGCTTTTACTACTTCTAATATTCCTATTCAAGACACACATGAACATATGATGAGCAAGTTTTTTGATGATGATGATACTGACACACATTCATCATCTTTAGATGTCGAATTGCAATTATATGATAGTTTACCTTTAGTTTCTAAGTACGATTTGGATCACCCTGAATATAAAAAAGATAATCCACTTTTATTTTGGCGTAAATATGCAAAATCATTACCACTACTTGCATCTCAAGCAAGAATTTACTTGTCCGTACCTGCAACGTCAGTTCCTTCTGAACATCTTTTTTCGGACGCGGGAAATGTACTGACTGATAAACGTAATAGGCTTCATCCAAATCAGGTACACGATCTTTTATTTTTAAAAGAAAATTCCAAGCTTTTTAATTGCTATCCGGGGTTGGAAATTTAGAATATAAAATTTAAAAGCAGAAAGTAAAAATTTATTTTTTTTTAAATTGTGAGGCATAGTTATATTAGAAAGACTAATTGTTTTCAACTTAATATTATATTTAGTATTTAGGAAGGTCTAATTACTTTCAGTGGGTTACTAGATTTTTAACGAAGATATTAACATAAATGGGTTTTAAATTAGCATGGTTAAAAGGCTAATATATATATATATCGACACCGATCATTGACTTTTTTTATATTTTTCCGTATATTTTTTTTATATATAAAATAAAATTTATATATATTATGACTTCGATCAATAAAAAAAAATTATAATTTTTTATTTTATAAAAAAATAGCTAAGCCGCTAAGCCAATAAAATTTTAACGGCTTAGCCGAGCCGGAAAATTTTAATCGGCTTAGAACACTAGTCTCGAGGAAAAGCATACTTGATCATAGGCAAATACGAAGAAGCATATGCAGTTTTAACTAAATTGCTAGAAATTGAATCAAAAAACATAATAGCACTAAAATATCGTGGGGAAGTTAATTATATAATGGAAAGGTATGAAGAATCGGTGTCTGACTTGAAAAATTTATTAAAAATTAAACCAGATGATGCATGGGCAGAAGAAGCTTATAAATTAGTTAAAGGAGTGTAAGTATAATGCAGTCATAAAAAATTAGTATCTTAAAAAGACATAAAAACTTATATAATTTAAATAATACGGAATAAGGAAATTTTTAAACAGAAATGTCGATTATATTCCAACAAAACAACATAACATTAACCAATTCACATACAATACAATACAATACTCTATATTACGACAGAAAGTAAGTAATACGGAATAAGAAAATTTTTAAATCAGAAATGTCGATTATATTCCAACA
>QKWP01001449.1:21486-68731 GCA_003550325.1 Gigaspora rosea
AAAAAAATAAAATAAATAAAATAAATAAAAAAATAAAAAAAAATAAAAAAAAATAAAAAAAATAAAAAAAAATAAAAAAAAATAAAAAAAAAATAAAAAAAAAATAAAAAAAAATAAAAAAAATAAAAAAAATAAAATAATATTTTAAATACTTTTACACTTTGTTACATCTAATTTCATAAAAACACTAGCCCAACGCATTTATTTTTCTCACCCTATAGCAATGGATATACTCCATTAAAAAAATTGCTAACCAATGGAATTAATGGAACCAATGGAGCCAATAGAGCCAATAAAGCTAATGGAATTAGTTATTAATTATTACTATAAGCTAGCTAGTCTCCATTGGTTCTATTCACAAATTATTCTCAACAGAGCAATAAAGTGATGCCAATGAAGTTATTCTCCATTTATCCCAATGGACAAATGTGCCAACCCTGTCCTACAGTTTTATATTATATATTTTCTTTTTTTGGTTTAATTATTGCTTATATTCACTTATATTTGCTACTTCTTGCAAAGTGCTGAGTTGGTGTTCTTGTAAGGGGGCTTTCAGAAATCGGCTGATTTTTTTTTACTATGAGCCCACCTTACTCCTACTCCACCCACCCCCACCTAATACCCCAATCAGCCAATCAGATTTTACGATTATTAAAAAGTTAGATATAATATTTAATAGTAAATAACTTTTGATCTACTGGGCCAATTTCGATAATTTAACTACCAAAATGATTCTCACGATGAGAGGATTCTAGCAAGCCCAAAATTATAAAAATCTAATCACTAGATCCTAAGATCAGAATAGATTTGTGTTACTATAAAAGTTTTATAATTTATTAAAAAATTATAAACTATTTATAGTAACACAACTTTATTTTTATCTCTGGATCCTGTGATTAGATTTTTATGATTTTGGGCTTGATATTGAGCTGATCATTTTGATTGTTAAATCATCGAAATTGGCCTAGTAGATCAAAAGTTATTAACAATTGAAAATTAATTTTCAATTGTTAATAACTTTTGATCTACTGGGCCAATTTCGATGATTTAACTACCAAAATGATCAGCCCAATGAGAGGATTCTAGCAAGCCCAAAATCATAAAATCTAATCACAGGATCCAGAGATCGGAATAAATTTGTGTTACTATAAATGGCTTATAATTTTTTAATAAATTATAAAACTTTTATAGTAACATATATCTTATCTGATCTTAGAATCCAGTAATTAGATTTTAATAATTTTGCTTGCTAGAATCCTCTTATTGAGAGGTCATTTTAGTAGTTAAATCATTAAATTTGATAAATATTGTTAATAAATCTATAATTTTGGTCAAAAATAATTTTGTAACTTTGGCCAGAATTATAAAATTTTGGCCAGAATTATACCTGATACTTTGGCTGACCCACCCACCTCCTGAAATCAGCTGATTTCTGGAAGCCCCCTAAAGTGCCAAAAAAGTCTGTTTGTTTTCTTGCAAAGTTTCAAAGAAAGGCAAAAATAAAAAATAAAATTAAATTAAAAAATAAATAAAAAAAAACAAAAAAATTAAAAAAAAACTCTTTCCGCTGATCGCCATTTTATTATATTTTTACCCATACCCAATTTTCAGCGCCTTAAATAAGAAAAACCACACAGTTATACTGTACACGAACATTTTCCAACTATTGTCACTCCCTATAAGCTAGTTACCCACTTCTCCTTAATCTGCATAAACTTGTTAAATATCACTTTTACAACTAGTAGCTTCGTTTCGGCAAAGAAACTAGTTCGTCAAACAATTTTATTTAAACCATACACTGCGAGTACACTTTTATACAACTATACAACTATACTCTATTATTAGAGTTACAACCATATACACTATAACACAATTTTAGTTACTACAACTATGACCCAAATACTAGATACCCATACACTTTCATAAAATGACACAAAATTTTACTCAAAAGTGGGTATTCCAGCTCACCCCCATCAAATCAAACAATTACATCATCACTTACAAAAATGGAACGATCTTCAATAAATCAATACAACAACAATAACAAGTTACCCAATCAACACAACAAACATAACACGCTACCGAATTCACATGACCCATTCGATCAATAATTAACTATATACCGGAAGTTAATCTACAACTATATCAACCAACCACTATCGATTACAACTACACATCAGAACTTTTCATACCCCCGGAACTTACTATGAATACCAAATATTCGACCATCCACCGGCTAGTCTGATCATACATTACCAATATACTATACTTCTTTCGACTTACTTATGAATATTATTACCCCAATTTTAACATGTATTCAATCTGTATTTTCTTTCTATAAAATGTATAAATAGCTCTTCGTAAATAAACATAGAAATTTTCACAGCATAAGCTTGGTTTTTGATCACTTTTGGCTAAGGGCAGGCAATAGGCCTCTCTTAAAATTATATACATATTCCCCTTTTTAACGACTAAATAGCAGTAGTGGCATTTGCTATTGCTGCTCTTAGCCAAGCCTAGATCGTAGGTAAAGTAGCCTAAGCCTTAGTTTAGTACAACTTAATGTATCTCATACCGTCGATATAATGCACAGTATTACATATATTAAATAATAAACAAACTAAGACAAGATCTCGCTTATAAAAAAAAAAAAATAAAAAAAATAAAAAAAATAAAAAAAAACAAAAACAAAAAACAAAACTATAAGCAAACTAAATAAAAAAATTAATGAAGCCCAAATCTTCATTTTTCTGAAGTAAGAGTTTGTGTTCTTGCAATCAAAAATCGTCAAAATCACAATTTTTGCAAAGTGCTGGAATAAATAAAAAAAATAAAACTTAAAGAAATAAGTAAAAAGAAAACAAACAAAAAAACAAAAATGTAAGCAAACTAAATAAAAAAAATGAAAACCTAAATCTTTATTTCTCTAAAATAGAGTTCATAACAGAAATTGCTAAAATCAAGTTGTATATATTCTTGCAAAGTTCCAGAAAAGTTTGGGTTTGCTTGTAAAGTTTTGAAAAAGCCTAGATTATTTCTTTTTTTCCTGTTAATATCCTGTTTTTATTATATATTGAATGTGATAATTTTACATCTATATATCTTTGCCTATAATCCTCCAATTTTAATAATAAAAACTTGTCTGGTTACCAAAGTACCTATTCACGATTATTATTTATCTCCTTAGAGGGTCTGCCAACTTTCTGAAAGTTCTGTCTCCAGTTCACTGATTGGTAAGTTGTTAATCTATCAAGATTCCTAATTTTTTTTTAATCTGCTCTACCTAGCCTCTAGGATAAGGAGTATTTAAATCCATATCACAACAAACAACAAGTATACAAAAGAAAAAAAGGATAAAAGAAAGAGGAAAAAAACCTACAACATCTAAATGTAAACCAAAACATACAAAACAAAAAATGAGAAAAGATAGAGAAGACAAAAAAAAAGCTTTTTTTTTAGTATTACTGTAGCATCAAATCAATAGCAATAAACAAATATATAATAATAAAAAAAATTGCATCGCAGTTAAATTGGGTTGAGGTATCAATCTACGTAACCAGATGATTTTACCAGTGATTATCAAATTAATTGATAAGTTAGTGCCAGTTGATTTATCGTAGCGACATATACTTGATCGATGCGGATTTTTAATTGGTGTAAGATGCTCTTTTTATCTCCAGTTTTATATACTGTATATCTGTATATGTTTTTCTGAATTTTACTATATTCAGTTGGTGCGTTTTGTATTATTTCTTCTAATATTGGATTACAGTTCACTTTTTCTGATACTTTATTTCCAGTATTGGCAATATGGACATTTGGACTTATTAAAAATAATATGGGGCCTTTGCAATAGAAAGGGCCGATATGCCCAAAAATGAAAATCAGGTTTTTGTTATATTCAGATAAATTTTGACACGTGCTACATTTTTCAATTATAAGTGGAAATTGATTTGCATAATAAAAAATTGAGATATTTAAAAAAAATTTCTTGGGAGTTTCGTACATCACAGGATTGCCCGATATAATGGACTAATCAAATCACGAATATTTTGATTAACCCGGATCAGTCCGAACAAAACAAACGTGATTTTCTCAAAATCATATATAAACCAGTATCAGCCCTTTTACTGCAAAGGCCCTATATGGACAAAATATAGACATAGTAATTTATAGACATAGACATAGGTTTGAACATAGTTAAATTTTTTAAAAAATATGAACATATACCAAGTGCCAACACTTTTTATTTCTATTTTAAAAATCAAATATTTATAAGTATTTTCGTCTGTAATAATTATTAAGATACTTATTAATTTTGGTAAGTCTTTCTCATTACCTATTGATTTTAAGAGTTACACGCTGGTTATACCTTTCTTATATTTTTCTAATGAAATTATTTCTTTAGTTGTTAATTTTTCTGTCTTCTTTTTAAAGCTATTAAATTCCATTTCCGTCATAGCTAGTATGGTAGATTTTTCTTGTTCGTCAAGTGATTCAATTTCACAGTAATTGAAATATTTTCCAATTTCTTGGAATATGAAGTCTTGATTTTTTTGTAGCACAGGTATCAGGTTCATAAATACGACTTTTTGAAATGTATGCCATGTCCAGTCAGATGATTTATCTGGCTCCATAGCTAATGGTTCTTGTATTTAATCCCATGGATGTATAAATATCGAGAGTGTAATACTATATATTGCTTCTTGAATGTCACATCTTCGAGCGGTCCATTCAAGTTGTGATGGCACTGTTTCACTTCAGATCTTCTGTAATTTGGTTTTGTCAAGGTAAATTCCTGACTCTTTATGCGTTTTTCGTACTGCTAAATTTTCTTCTGTTTCAAGGGTTTCATTTCTATAGTCATCTTTATAAATTTCTACCTTTCCTTCAGTTCCTTGCATCATTTCTAAATAAAGTTTATCAGAATGTATTCTTTGTGATAACATTATTTGTATTCCTTTTTCTGGGTCTTTTCTAAATATAAGAACTTGTACTAATCATTTATCTTTCAATTGGTTATCTCTTCTACAATATATACATTTATTGTAATATGTCATTTAGTAGATTTCAGTAATTCTTTGTATTCAAAAATAGGTCAGTATTGTCTGCATCTAGGGCATTGTCAAGTTCTTTCATCAATTTTTATTTTTGAGCTTGGAGTCTCTTAGCCTTTTGTATTTGGTATTGTCCTTTATATACTCTTTTTTCTTTTTGTTTCTTGAAGTAATTCTTATAATAAGTGTTTTCTTTTTTCTGCAGTCAGTACACCTGATGCGTATTTCTTGTTGTCCTAGTCCAAATTGTGAGTATTTCTTGTATTCATTACAATTTAAATACTTATATTTCTTTTTGTTGTGATCAGAATTTTCTTGTATAAATTTTTCAAGTTTCTGTATCTTTTTCTTAGTCGATTTTCTTTGATGGTATAATCTTCTTTGTTCTTTTGCTTTAGGGTTGTTTAGGCATATTCTGCATCTATTACAACACTTATATTGCCTTTTGGTTTTCTTGCTTATATCAAAGTTGTCTGTTTCTTTATATACTTTACAATTACTACAAATTGAAATTTATGCTATATAATAGTTTGAACTTTTCCTTTGATATAGGTATATTCGTGCCAAATATCTATTTTAATAGCTATTTCATATTCAAGTAGATTGTCAAATAATACAATGATGTAATAATATTTTCCAGTAAATGGTCAATTATTGGTATCTTTATAAATTTTTATTTTGATACCAGGTATTCCTTGATATGCTATTATTTGTAAGGGTTCTTTATCTGAGATAGTGACACAATAATATGCTTCTTCTTTAACTTCTTCTTTTAATAGTCCGTAAGGGTGTAATGCTTTTTCTGCTTGGGTACCACATATTCTCGAAAATAAGCTACCTTTTTTGGGCCAAAAAAATTATACAAAAAAACGTGGAGTAGCTTATTTTAACGTATAGATATTTTTGAAAAATCGAAAAACGTATTAATAAAAGTTGTCTAAATGATCCCAAATTTTTATTATAAGTGTATTTTGATGCGCCGAATAACTTTACTTATCGAACTTTTGAAGTTTACTTAGTAAGAAAAAAAGTTTTATATATAGCAACTGCTAATATATTTTTTGAGATTTTTGAAAAAAATCAGTGGTAGCTTATTTTCGGAATAGCTTATTTTCGGGAATATACAGTAGTAAATAATGATGATGTTTAGGGTTCCAACCTCTGACCCGGAAAACCATGTACCTGATTACCCGACCCGAAAAATTTACCAACCGGGTCATGTTTTTGACAAACCGGTTTAAAATAATATATGAGTTACCCATTAATAAACAGGTCACCTGTTGGCAAACAGATCACCCGTTGACAAACAGGTCACCCGTTTATTAGAGCAAGGAAGACTTTCAGGACCGCAGATCATGCCATGTCATGTGTTGATCATCCAATCAAAATCGTGAATTTTAAAAGATCAAAATTTAATGAATCGAAGCGAAAGCTAAAAAAAATCAATTAAACCTCATATTTAAAGTCGAAGAAAAATACCACCAAATGTTTTACAACATAAATAATACACGTATTTATTAATTTAGATAATTTGTTAACTAATTTACTATTAGCATTGACAAAAATCAGCATAATTTTTCTTATATAATATCAAATATTCAACTATATATCGAATTTAGAACCAAAATATCTTGTATAATCTCCTATTACACACCACTATTCCATTAAAAAAAATCTTTTGACGTTGGTATACACATAAATACATTTTAAGTTTCTCTTCGAATCTAAGTTTTATAACCTAAAATAACAAAAATTTGAAATTAATTAGTTATACGTACTATTATCTATGTATAACTGATAATTTTAGAATATTTTTGTATAATGTATACAACAAAAATTATACTTATTAATGTTTTTTACTAAAATTACCTTTGCTAAATTGTCATGCTAAATGTTTTTAACCTCTTTTTTTGCATAACGAACAAGGTATGACTTGAAGTTTCTTACATTTTTTAAAACTTCGGTTGAAAAATCATACTATGAAAGTTGGTGGATTAAGCGAATATGTTGTAGGGCAGAACGCAATCAAGTTTGTTTAGTGAACCTTTCCCAGAGTTATATTAGTCAAAGATTTTTTTTTTAATTAATAAAAAAATTTTTTTTATCAGTTGAATTGTCTGTATAACATGAACAGTCTGTTTATTACTGTATAATCGGATATCCGGTCATCCGATTATAACCAGGTAACCCGCTTTAATCGGGTATCCAGTTTTAGTTTCGGGTATCCAGTTGAAAAAACGGTTGACCCGACGGGTCACGGATAGAGATTTTCAAACCGGTTTGGAACCCTAATGATGTTACCGTATATTTCTGAAAATAAGCAACTTTTTTTGGCCAAAAAATTACACAAAAAAATGAGGAGTAGCTTATTTTCGAAATATTGAGTTTTTTGAAAAAATTGAAAAATGTACTAATAAAAAATTGTCCAAATAACACCAAATTTTTACTATAGATGTATTTTTATGCACTGAACAACTTTACTTAATCGACCTTTTGAAGTTTACTTAGTAAAAAAAAAGGTTTATATAGCAACTGCTAACGAATTTTTTGAGATTTTGAAAAAAATCAGGGGAGTTGCTTATTTTAGAGGGTTGCTTATTTTGGAGAATCTATGGTATTTTGTGAAGTGATATTTCTGTTGAGAATACTCGTAATATAATTTTTTCAAATATATATCTGTCAGGTATTACAGATATTCGTGCTGTTATTTGTGATTTGAGTACTAAAATAATATCAGTATCTTTTGGTAAATGTATAAATATTTGATATATTGTGCTATTAAGGTGTTGTAAATATAATGTCACATATTTTGTTGATATTGAATTATATTCAGTTTTAGATATTATTTTTATTTCAGTTTTTGGTTCTTCTTTATTGTAAATTGGTGTATAATTGAAGGTACTATCTTCTGAAATTTGTCCTGTTCCGTAAATACTCATTGAAGTATTCTTCTTCATTTTTTGGATCAATTAGTCCTGTTCCTTGAGCACTATTAGCCCCTTCGATTCTTAAAAGTCCTTTAAGGAGTCTAGTCTGTGTACAAATATTGATGTTAAAAAGTCGGGTATAGCTCCTTCTCAGGTTGCTTTAATAAGTTTCCACTTTATTGTCCCAGTTGTTGATGGGTTGCAGTTAATAGGATAATATATTCGTCTTGTTTTCTTTGTTGTTCGTAGATAAATATAGCATTATCGTTTGGTATTAAACCGTTTACAAAAAGTGCTTGTTGCAATATTATTATTACTTGTCCTAGTTTATAGTTGTTTGTTGGTGAACAACATGAAATTAATTCTTTGAGCGTGATTTCAATATCAAGTTGTACTTCTTCAATTGGTTTTTGTGTAAGAATTTTTTTAATAGGGTTAATATATTTTCTTAAAGTATTTCTGAGTCTTGGTACAAAATTCCAACGGTAGTTGAATTCAGTAGTTTTAGATGTAAGTGTTGTTTTCAATTGTTTAGGAATTTGTGCTTTTAATTTCTTCTTTTGTTTCTTATTAGGATTTCTTTTCCTGCTTCTTTTAGTCATTTAAGCGATTTGAGGTTTTAAGATTCGATTCTGCCCCCACTTTAAATTATACTTTATACTAAAGCCTTTTTTAGTTAAATATGGATATTATAATCTAATTGTTTTGCTCTAAATCCTTTAATAGTTTTTTGGAATTGTATCCCTATGTTGTTTCTGTATAAGTTATTCAATAAAGTGACCATTTCTTGTACTGCATCAGTATTATTGATTCTATTCTGGTTTGCAAATGATACTGCATTAATTTGTATGGCTACAATTGCTACTTGATTTATTATTCCTTGGCCATTTAAGGGCACGTTGCCTTGGGTTCTATGTTGTCTTCCAGTAGCTTCTTCAAGAGTTAATAGTCCTCTTTTAGTATTTTGTAAATATTCAAGAATAAATCTTTGTTGTCTGAGTTTTTGAGATATTAGTTCTTGCTAATGGATTCTTATTTGTGCATAATTTGGAATCAGGTATGTATTATTTCGCTATGAATTTCTTGGTTGTCGTCTTATTTATTATAATTTAGAGGAGCCAGTTCTCTTTTTTGATATTTAAATAAGTTCTCACAGGGTAGATTATATTTATATTTTTCACAGTTGGTACAATTATTGGTGTTAACTTTGGTGCAGCGTAAATATATGGCTCTACAATAGTCACAAGATTTAGTAGCCCTTTTATAGTACTTATGAAATTATTTTGACTTCATGTTGTTCTTTAAGAATTTTATCTGTGTTTAATTAAGTTTTCAATTCATAGAAAAAAATGTGATTTTGAATATTCATATGACTGACTTTGTCGAATAAATATTAATAATTAATAATATATGTATTGTAAATCGTAGTTGTCTAGGCCAGTGTTGTCACTTGGACGTTTTTTGGACATTTTGGACATTTTTTCAAATTAAAATTACTTAAAATTTTATTAAGAAATCTTTTTTAATTTTAATATATTTTTAAAATATAATAATAATGTTTTTATAATATTTTTAATAATATTAAAATAATGTTTTAAAAATATTTTAAAAAAATTATTTAAATTTTTTTTTAAAATATAATAATAATATTTTTACAATATTTTTAATAATGTATTAAAAACATTTTTAAAAGTTTATTTTAAGTTATTTTTAAATAATAATAATAATGTTTTTATAATAATTTTGATAATATTAAAATAATGTTTTAAAAACATTTTTAAAAAGCTTATTTTAAACTATTTTTAAAATATAATAATAATGTTTTTATGATATTTTTAATATATTAAAATAATGTTTTAAAACCATTTTTAAAACTTTATTTAAAGTTATTTTTAAATATAATAAGAATGTTTTTATAATAATTTTGATAATATTAAAATAATGCTTTAAAAACATTTTTAAAAAATTTATTTTAAAGTATTTTTAAAATATAGCAATAATGTTTTTATAATATTTTTAATAATATTAAAATAATATTTTAAAATATTTTTAAACAATTTATTTTAAACTATTTTTAAAATATAATAATAATGTTTTTATAATAATTTTATAATATTTTTGAAACAGATTTAAATTTTTATTTTATTTTTAAAATTTTTATTATATTATTAATATATTATAAAAACATTATTAAAATATTTTTTTATATAAAAGCATATTTATTATATTTTCAAAATATTATTATTTTATTATAAAAACATATATACTTTTTTTTAAGTTTCAGTAAAGTAGTGCAAAATTGTAAGAAAATCATTTTTTGTTAGAGGTGCAACAGAAGTTATTCTAGCAAAATTTTGAGATATAAAAATAGAAAGCACAAAGTATACAGGGCACTGTCTAGTCCTGTTCTTATTAAATTATAAATTTATACAAATATGTAACAATTATAAACAAACTATAGTAAACTTTGCTTGCATGAACTAATAAAATCTTATGAATTATTAAATTAAAATTTGAATTTATTTTTAATTTATATATAGAAGAAGTCAATAAAAAAAATAAATTTTTTTTAAATAAAAATTTTCTCAACTTTAATCTTAATTATTTTGTTAACTATCTGATTAAATCTAATAAAATTTTTTTATTTTAATTTTAAATAATTCTAAGATTAAATAAAAAAATTTTATTAAATTGGTTAAATAGTTGTTAAAATATTTTAATTTAAAAATTAAAAAAATTTTACTAAAAATAATTTGTTTCTTTTTTATTGACTCTCTATATATATATATATGTAATTGTTTTTTAAACAATTTATTGTTATAATCATTAATTATATATATAGCAATAGTAATAGTTATACATATAAGAGCTTTTTGTTATATAATTTTGTTTAGTAATAATAACTAAAAAATTAATCCAATTAATAAAATTTTTTTTACAGTATAGAACAGCAAGAGATATCCACTTTTTATTAGTAAAAACTTTAAATTGTTACAACTTTTTTAAAAAAATTAAATCAAAAAGCTTCTGAAAATTAATAAATTTTTAACTAAACTACATTTTTGTCAGAAGATTTTTTCTTATTTTTATTTTAAAAAAGTTATAAGAAATTAAAGTTTATAATAGTTTAAAAAATTGGTTAAAAAAAAAGACAGAGATTTATTTAACCTATTAGAATCAATTGTATCAAAATTAAGAGTGTGGCGACTTAGGAAAATTGTCAAGTTGTTACCTTCCAAGTAGCAGATTGAAAGTTCAAATTCTACTAGTAATAAATTTAAAAAATAGACCTGTATTACGGTAACTGTATTCTTGTTCTTGGTTGAGTATATAACCTGTAATCTTGGTTTACTATTTTGTATGGAAGCTTGCATACATATTTGTAAAACATAACACAAACAAATCCAAAAAACCAGAGAAATCAAAAACCTATTTGGCAAGTTCTGAGTAAGGAGATAGGAGAGATCTTTGATAGTGCTACCAAAAAAGATAAGTGCTAGAATCAGACTAAACCTTACAAGAGCAGTATAAAATAACTAGCAGTTTAAAGAACATTCCTGATTGTAAGTATTAGTTGATACCATGATGCTATTACTGAAGACCAGTTAGAATATGAAGTGAAACAGAAAACTGATTGGCTGGATAATTCTGCGAAGGTAAAGTAGCCCTATAGATTGCCAGGATATTAAAAATAAGCTGATTATCTAATTGTAATAATTGGATAGTTGGTAAAAATTAATAGGCAAAGTATAGACCAGAAAGTTTAAATAGGCAATTCCCATGCAAAAAATCAACTCTTTCTGCTAATTCTTTTTCCAAAAATCGATCAAAACAAAAACTCACAAATACACTAAATTTTTATTAAAAAACTATCCAAAAGCTCCTAATAAAAAGAAGAGCAAACACAAAAATACTAGTAGTTTACTAGAACGAAATTAGCAAAAACAGTGTGCCTAGAGAAGTACACACTTTTACAGAAAAATTTTAGAAAATTTTTGGAAATTTGGGAATTTGGCTCTGACCCTAAAAATTTCTGATCGATCGACGCGTAAACAATACCAAAACAAACAAACAAGAAAACAACAACAAATATAAATTAACACGTTACAAATTTGGACAAAAACATACACCAGTCACGTATTTGGAATAAACAAAGGCCAGCAAAACAAATAAACAAATAGAACACGAATACAACAGGAAATTATAGCAAGTAATAAAATTCTATGGAATATCTCGAAGAGTTTAAAGGTCTATTTAGCAAACAGGATAAGGAAATAGTATCATTGCTAGAAATACGAAACAGTCTTATTTTGCAAAAGGATAGAGTAGTCGCAGATTTCTTAGGAATTGCAAATCCAGCAACAGTACATATTATTAGAAATGCAATAGAAATATACGACTGGACACAATCTAAAAATGGATCATACAGTAAAATGCATAATACAAGAAATAAAATTTCAGAGATAGTTCAACTAAAGGAGAAAAAAGAATTTAGTAGGCAGCTAGCGATTGTTTTGTCAGAATCCGGTACTATTGATTATGACAATTGCGAGTTGGTAAATCAAATAGAAAGCTTTATTTTGTCACTAGAAGAAAATAGAAAGATAGAGGAAAGAGAAGAAGTATCCAAGTCTGAAGAAGTTAAAAAAGATACACCAACAAATAAAGGGAAGAATAAAGTCTTACTAAAGGACAAAAAAGACAACGAAAGAGAATCAGAACCAAAAGAGAAACCTGAAGAAGCCTCTTCTTCAACACATAATAAAGCACAAACTTATCTGAATACGAAAGAAATATTATCCCTAAAAGAATGTGGTACTATGGACTACGGTACGCTTATAATACAGGAAGCACTTAGCAGCAACATGAGCAAAACTGCTATCAGTAAAAGGAAGAGAGACCCAGATTTATCACAGGAGGAAGCAAACAAACAGGCTCTGACTCTCACAGAAAGTATTATTCAAAACTCTAAACGCCCAAAAGAAGATACTACAGTTACAACCCAACAGAATATAGAGGTTTTCATTGTACCACTTAAGGATGACCATTCTACGATAAAGACAGACAAGAAGATATTTACAGCTCCCAATGGGCATTAATCAGAGATGAAATGGAGGTTTGCCAAAAGCCCACTTTAGGTTTCAAAAGCAAAATAAAGCCTATCCAATTTATTACTCTTTGGGACTTACCCAAAGAAGCTAGAATTGGTCAGATAAGAAGATGCTTAAACAGATATGATCGTATTAGCATTATTGAATGGCAGGAAAATAAAAATACGAAAGTAGCATACATTAAACTGGAATACAGAAGCGAAAAAGAAAAAGCAATTTTAGAAAATTGTTGGTCAATTCACTACGATGCTGGTAGATTATATAGAATAACTCTGGTGCTCTTTAATAAAGAAATGCTAATTGAAAGAAATAGATTCAAAGCTAAAATTACAAACATTCCAAATCATACACCAGAAATAGCGCTCCTTCGTCAACTAAAAACACATAAAGTGAAAACACTTCATATTCCCTTAAATAGTAACAACAATCAAAGTAGTGTAGCCTGGTTATACTTTAGCTCCCAAGCAGACTTAGAAAATAGTATTAATTCTACGTTATACTGTTATAACACGAAATTAGTATGGAGCAAAGCTGCGATCGCAATGGGCACAAGAAAGCACTATAATATACATGACAAAAAGGATACACTAAAAGGAAGCCTATCAGACAAAACCAATATCGGTTCAAGCACTCAATGGAAAATGAGAGTCAAAAAACAGGGCTTTTCCACTTCCACAGGAGGAAAAAGACCTCAGCCAGGCTCGCGATCTAGTTCTAAAGATTGTTCAAAACCCAGCAAGTCGTTCAATTTTGGCTTCGAACCAAAGCATATAGATAAAGAAAATATTAGCCAAACTGACTTACTACAAGAAATTTTAGAAAGATTAAACCGTTTAGAAATATCACGAAGTGAGGTGCTCTCACGCTCCTAATGGGCACCCCAGTTGAATTAATGGACATGGATGAGACAAAGTTACCTGCAAGCAATCTCATCCAAAACACATCATATCATTATGGTATACAAAGCAGGAATACTAACACTAAAATAAGTAATATACAGAGCAAATATTCAATACACAATAATCATAATAATTTTAATAACATTTCTAGTTATCAAGACAGTAGTCTCAAAATAGCATGTCACAATCTTAATGGTCTAAAGCGAAACAACCAAAAACTTTGTACATTATTGGAATGGGCTGAAGAAGATAGAATTAATATATTAGGTCTGGCGGAAACTAATATCAGTAGCAAGGAGGGCCACTTTCTAACCCCGCGGGATGGGAATTTCATAAGTTTTTGAGCAAATGCAAATCAGGAAAAAAAGAAAGACTCAGGGGTAGGTCTTCTGATCAATAAGCAATGGCAGAAGTATCTTGGTAAAATTGATCGATGGAATGAATACGTGATAGAAGCAAAATTTTACCTTAAAAATTGCGAACTTACTATTATTATAGTTTACATTCCACCTAATGATCAAGAAACAAATAAGCGCATTCAACAAAAAATTGTTGCCAAGTATATGAATAGATCCATAAATTCATGCTTCATTATACTTGGTGACTTCAACCATATTCCAGATCTGGACTTAGACAAATCGTTACAATCAGAGCCTCAGTATAGCAAAAAATTTTCACTCCACAGATGGATGCAAAGACAGGATTTCTTTGACTCTTACAGACTAGCTAACCCTAGTAAGAAAGAATTTACTTGGTCTAATGGAAGGTCAAGCTCAAGAATTGACCAGATTTGGTTTTCAGAAAACCTTTTAGATTTCTTCGAAGATGCACATATTTCATATATGGACGTATGCACTGGAAGTGATCACAATCTAGCAGCAGCAAGCTTCAACATACATGGATTGATCTCAAATAATCTACCAGCCTCGAGTTATAAAAAACAAGACAGACGAGTTTTTGAATATGAGAAAGCAAGTAAAGAGAACTGGGAACATTACTAGGAAGATCTTCACAGCTTCTTATCCAAAAAAAGCAGCATAAAAATGTTAGAGTCAGACTCAGGTGAAGCAAGTATCACAATTCAAATAGAAATAGATAAAGTATGGGAATCCTTCAAGAAGGAATCATTTTTGCTGCAAAGAGAAACATCCCATACAGGATAATAAAGGGAACTCAACCTAAAAATAAGTATGGGTATAAAAGCAAAAAGGATAAAAGAAGATCGATTTTACATATAAGTACAATACAAATAAGCAAATTACATAGAAAACTAGTGAAGATGCTTAAAACAAGCAAATTAATTAATAGCAGAACTTTAAGGAAATCTAACCAAATTATTTTGGAAGTTAATACCAAACTGGATACTCGGATTCAAGTTCTTTCAGGTACCTTGGACAATGAATGGTTAGATGATCTTAAAGGATGGTGGCATGTGCTTTTTAGACGCTAGGATCTAGAAAGGGAAAAAAAGAAGCTGAATGATATCCAAATGTATACTGGCCTCAGATGCAAAATGATACAAAATGATCAAGGAAGAATGCTTAGAAATCCCCTTGACAAACCCTTTAGAAGTATTAAATTAGACCGTATTCTAGAAAGTGAAAATGGTCAGTTAGTTTTGATATCAGATCCGGTAGAAGTTATGTGCAAAGCTCAACAATATTTTCAAGCACAGTACCAAAATAGAAACACTTCTGATGTAAGAGTTTCCAAAGAATAGGAGCAAATCTATGCACCCAAAGAAGAAATTAAGGATGAATAGTATAAGACACTATTAATGGCCATAACAATGGAGGAATGGTTCACAATGCTATCAAATCTCAAAAACAAAACTGCACCAGGGATATCGGGTATTGGCTATCTCTTAATTAAAAATGCAAGCAAAAAAATGCATGAATGGTTTATAAGCTTTGCAAGTATCTGTCTTGGCTCAGGTCTTATACCTACAAAGTGGAAGCTTGCCCAAATATTTCTGATTCCCAAAGAAGATGTATGGGACTTATCTCTAAACAGTATTCATTTGATAGTATTGCTAGAGACTTTTCGTAAGTGTGTCACCAGAATTATGGCACAAAGACTAGCAATCATTTTCAGAAACAAAAACATACTCTCAGGACCCAATTTTGCCAGTCTTCCGGGTGATTTGACGGCGAAACCTATTAGTATACTAAACTTGATAATAGAAGATGCTAAAGAAAACAGAAAAGAGCTTTGGTTAGTCTTCCAAGACATGAGAAAAGCCTTTAATTCAGTTCCACTTCCAATGCTCAAGCTCACAATGCAAAGGCTTAAAGTTCCAAAAATGGCAATATCATTCATCCTAAACTTGTTTGATCAAAG
This sequence comes from Gigaspora rosea, assembly GCA_003550325.1. Lineage (NCBI taxonomy): Eukaryota > Fungi > Glomeromycota > Glomeromycetes > Diversisporales > Gigasporaceae > Gigaspora > Gigaspora rosea. Next base: position 37,821 of record QKWP01001449.1, read on the forward strand.
AAAAGCGAAGGTTATTATACACTATGGTACTTCTAGTGAAATTATTGCCTCAGTGAGTATAGAACAAGGAGAGGTGATCTCGCCACTTCTTTGGCGAGTCTTTTATAATTTACTGCTCTTTAGAATACAAAATGACCAGGCCCTAGGTTATTCCCTCCATTTGTCGGTTCCTACAGATCTCTGCTCAGGCAACATAGTCAATTTATCCACAAGACAAGCAGCAATCGCCTACGCAGATGATACTACCTGGATAGCAAGTAGCAAGGAAGCAGATACAAGAAATAATCAGAATGGCAGAGGATTTTTATGCTATGAATCACATTACAATTAATGGAAAGAAAACCAAACTACTAGTTTTTAATTCAAAGTGTAAATCCCAGCAGCAAACAGTAGTAATTGCAAAAGAGCTAATTAAAGCAGAATGTAAAGAGCAAATTGTAAGATTTCTTGGAACCTGGATAAACACAAAATTTAATGAAAAACTAATTAAAAACAAAGCCAAGTCAATAGTTATACAAGCAACCAAGGCTCTCGTAGGAAAGAAGTTAACAGTAGCACAGCTTGCGTATCTGAATAACATATATATTATTCCAAAACTAAGTTACTTACTTCAGTCCTCACGTCTTTCTAACCAAGAACTTTACCATATTCACAAGCCCTTTGTAATGCTCTTTAAGAACAAGATGGAAATCCCAATAACTGCTGGAAATTATATCATCGAGCACACAAAGTTAGGAAACTGTAAATCGTTAATACATGAGATCACCTCCAAACAAATCTCGGACTTGCATAACAGGTTAAATAGCAACAGCCCTGATGGGGACTTTGCTTTGTTGAGACTAAAACAAGGAATAATCCTAGCAAGCATCGACCAAAAATTTTGGCAACATGGGGACTGGGACAGTCTAAAGAAAATTTGGAAATTCAATTTGACGGGTTTGACCTTTCTAAAAGCAAAAAAACTTGGTCTAACATTCCAGTCACTTCAGGAGCCTTGGATACTACATGGTATAGGAGAAACATTTAGAAGCATGTTAGGTGTTAAGAATTTTGCGAAAACATGCCAAGCTCTTAAAGAGTCTAATCTGTTTTTCGTTAATCAGCTGATCTCTAGAGATGGTCAAAGAATGATAACCTGGAGACAACTTAAACTCCTCAAAGGTAGCTCAGGCAAGGGCCGTAAGGCGAATTGGTTTGTTAGCCTAGAGAAGAAGCTCCTCAGGAATGATGTTAATAGGCAGCTCAAAAATGAATACATTATAAATTGCCCGAATCAGATAGCTTTGATTATGCCTAAACGACCGATCTCAGATGACAATAGGAAAAAGGACTGGTTTCTTACTAGTACCATGGAAAATAGCTCTAAAGAAATCTACAGAGTATCCAAGAAAAGTAAAGTAAGACTAGTAGCAGAGCATTGGCAAATTGAAGATCAAGATAACTACGTAGAACATTTAAAGCTACAACCCTGCAAAGGTTGTACCCTCTCAACAAATACGGATGCCAATTCCTGCTATAGACATTTTAATAAAAAGGAATCCTTGGTATTAATCCCAAAAATTGTAAACAAAGAAAATACCAAATTCCTACCACTTAGTTTAGAGCAGTATCAGCATAGTGGACAAAGAAATAGAAATTTCTCTTTAGAATCTAGAATAGAAAGAGTACTTATTTTGAACCAACCAGAGTCTGATTTCTTGCGTAATTATAGATTAGATAGTAATTTAGAAGAGAGATTAAATTCTCATATTTTGTATAATATTAGAAATAACTTATCTAGTTTAGTTTTTTATACAGATGGTTCCTTGGTAACAGTAATGTAGGTACAAAGATAGGTGCTAGTTGGGTTCAGGTAGATGACAGCAGGGAAAAATTAATTGCAGAAGAATACATTAGAGTAGAAAATTGGCCCTCATCAACCAAGGCAGAACTTGTCACAATTTGGTTAGCTCTCATTACAGCTCCTAACAATTCAACAGTAACAATCATTTCAGACAGTGCAGCTGCGTTAGCAAGTATCAACAAAAGAGAAATATCCAATACGCCAAGTAAATGGCTTAAAGAGAAAAATAACCTAATTACATAAGAAATTATAGATGTAATCCATTTCAAGAAGATCAAGCTAACGCTCGAAAAGATCAAGGGCCATAGTGGTAATATCTGGAACGACAAGGCAGATGCACTGGCTAAGCTTGCTCTACATCTTTCTTCCTCGACAAATATTCTAAGAAACTGCAATTCGAGGGTACAGGTCCCTCTCTTGTGGCATGATTGTCTTGTGGAAAAGCCTACACGCTTATTTATTAAAACATTACTAATATGGCAAACGGCCGCCAGATGGAGAATTTCCAGTGCGATTATGGCTATTGAGCCAGATCTTAATCAAACAAACTATGACTGGCAAAGTTTTTGGGATTTAAAGAAAAAACAAAATGGCATTCACTGTACATCACTCTTTCAAAGTAAATGGCTTGCTACCCAAATCAAGTGCCTTGCTAACAAATAGCCAGTCCTGGATGAATTAAAGAAACGCAGACCATTGTTATATACAAGCAATGAGTGCATATGCTGTAAAATAAAGGTGCCAGAAACGCAAGACCATTTGGCGGATTGTACTTATTATGAATGGAGCTGGATAAACATCACTAAAGTAGCAGCTAGGGTTACATGGTCCAAATTGAGTAGCACAGACCAGTTTCTGCTTCCACTAGTAAGTTACTACCAACTAGTAGTAGGTTCGCATAAGCAAGAAATCATAGAACTACGTTGAAGTTATATGAGAGGTCTAGTACCCAACAAGCTTTTGGAACACCTTACACTTCGGCTTATCTTAGCAAACATAGCCAAGACACTCATACAGAATTTCGTCTCAATAGTATGGAATGGTTTTTACGAATCTATATGGAAGGAATGGTATCGGCTTATTGGGCTTTGGGAAAAAGAAGAAGGCATCACTATTAAGGAGAAAAGAGGGAAGGCCAAGAAGAAACACATATCTATAGGAAAAGTTAAAAGTGCCAGAAAAGAAAAGACAAGTGTCAACAACACCAATGCAAGTTCAAGTGAAGTGTGTTTAGAAAAGAGTGCATTGGTACTCAATGATAGTAAAAAGGGTATTGAAGAAAAGAGCTGTACTGCTGACAGTTTGTAGCAAGTAGCGGTTAAAAGTTATATCCAAAGTGGTGAAATTCCATTTTGGGCCGGGTCTTAGACAGATTTGACAAGACTCTCCGATTTATCCGTAAATTGGTGCGACAACTCGCAATTAGATGCTACAAGGCAACCGGTTGATATCAGGCGTGATTTTCTACTTTTGTAGCTTTTGTATATAAAAATAGTTTACTTTTTCTGTACAAATAATACATTATCAGGCTCTGGCGAGATTTGTCTAAGAATAAAAAAAAAAAAAAAATAGGCAATTCCCATAGTTGGGTTGCAGGTATGGCAATTAGTATAGAACCTTTGGATGGACTACTTAAATTAGGCACCAAAAGTGCATGTATAGCTAATTGTATACTTATCTATATAACAATATTATTAATTATTAATAAAACCCTTGCGGCCAAAGCAGATTGCTATATAATAACTCTAAAAAAAAATTGTATCAAAATTAGCCAATTAAAAATAATTATATAAGCACCAAAAATTGGTGTCTTATAGTATAGATTGAATATTTCTTGCTGCTTCAATACTGTGTAAAGAAAGTGTAAAAAATTTGATTCTTTATTTCTATATATTTGTATTTATAAATATTTAAAAATATAGTATTAAATATTCTAAAAACAAAATATAAAATACTATATTTCTAAGTATTATATTTAATTATAAAAATATATTTATTTATTTATTTATTTTTTTATTTTTTATTTTTTTACTTTGACAAAACTTGCAGATATTTTATTAAAAGAATATATAGTAACTAATATAGTGATATATATGGACAATGTTTCAAGCAAAATTATTGAACATTGGATATTGTCTATGAATATCCATGTTCATGTCCATATGATTATCTTGCAGCTAGTGATGTATATGAACAAATGTTCAATAAAAATCACTGAACATGAACAAATATCTATAGACATTGTCTATAGATATTGTTTAATGTCCATATATACATTGGGAAAGTTTTTTTAGTACAGCTCTATGCAAATTTTTAAAAAAATAATTATTAAAAATTAATGCAAATCTTTGACCTTGCCGGTGGTTGTTGAATAAATTTTTTTAATTTTCTGCGCAGATTTAATTTTTTGCACAGATCTTTAACAATTAACAATTCAATAATCTGCGCAGATTGTAAAAAGTAACAAAAAGCAAATAATAAATTACTATATGCTCGCCTAAATATTAAATGCTAGCTAATTTTTCATATATTAAAAAGGGTTTAAAAATTTCGCACTCCTTTGATCAACCAATCAAATTTTAGCACATGATAGTCAATCGAGGTTAAACCAAACTTCTGAACCTTTTTTTTAGTATTACCGTAGCCTCAAATCATTAGTAATAAACAAATATATAATAATAAAAAAAATTACATCGCAGTTCAAAATGATTTACATATAATTTAATATGTGTCAAATGAACTGACTCTCTTTTGAGATCGTCAGTAAATTGACAATAAAATTTTTAATTTCTTAAATACGGACTCAAGACTCATTACTAATTAAATAATTGTTGCAGATCATAATTTAAAATGAAATCTACATTCTATACTTAACCTGCTAGCCTTCTAAAACCCATTAATACTTGTTTATTATAATTTTTTTAAAATTAACCCTAACCCTAAACTCCTAACTCTAAAAAATACACCCCAAAAAAATTTAGTTTTCGAGATTTTATACTATTATTTCATTTTAATCTGGATTTCATTATGATCTGTCACAATAATTAGTAAACTGATAAACTGGACTCAAATATATAACAATTAGTAATCCGGTAAACCGGACTCAAATATATAAATATTAGTAAACTGGTAAACTGGACTCAATAGAAAAATATATAAATAGGGCTAAGTTTCTTTTTTAAATGACTCAGTTTTTTGCACTCACCCAAGAACAGAACTGTTCTTATAAAAAATAATTATTCTTTAAAATTATTTTTTGACTATATATTTTTACAGGTTTTTTATTTATCTGCTAATATTTATTTTTGACAATATATAGTTTTATTTACAACAATTATTTAAAAACTAAAAAAATTATCTTCACATCTTGTTTTTCTTAAAATAACCCACTATTCGGCAATGATTTACGAGAAATTTTACTATGCTAACTAAAAAAAATTTGTAACAAGCCTTGTAGAGCATATCTCAGAGCATTTGAATCTCAATTTTCATGAAAAAATGTTGAAAACTCATGAAGATATCAATGTTTTTGTAAATTCATACACATACGTTTTCGCAAGTTTTCCCTAAACTTCTACTGATTCCAGAGGCACTTTCTCAAAATAAAACCTCAAAAAATCATGTAAGTAACCTGATAGAATAGATATTCGAGAGTTTACCATAAAAATTTCAGTCCATTTGGTCAAATATTCATCGATTAACAACGATTTTTCATTTTCTTTCCAGATTCGGAATTTTCTAAAATTTTCAATTTTGATGAAGACGGAAATATCACCATCACAGGCTAGATTTTTAAAGCTACATAATAATATACGTTCAAATTCTACAAACCATTAGAGTATGGTCACAAAATTTTTCTTGTGAAATCTCATGGTATTTGGAACGATATTGATGAAGCTATTGAATTTTTTCATTTATTTACAAATTAGGAAAATTTTCAAGTTTTTTGTTAGATACGTTTTCAAAATAACCCACTATTTGGCAATGATTTACGAGAAATTTTACTATGCTAACTAAAAAAATTTTGTAACAAGCCTTGTAGAGCATATCTCAGAGCATGTGAATCTCAATTTTCATGAAAAAATGTTAAAAACTCATGGAGATATCAACGTTTTTGTAAATTCAAACTCATACGTTTTCAAAAGTTTTATCCTAAACTTCTACTAATTCCGGAGGCACTTTCTCAAAATGAAACCTCAAAAAATCATGTAAGTAAGCTGATAGAATAGTATTCGAGAGTTTACCATAAAAATTTCAGCTCATTTGGTCAAATATTCATCGATTAACAACAATTTTTCATTTTATTTCCAGATTCAGGATTTTCTAAAATTTTCAATTTTGATGAAGACAAAAAAATCACCATCACAGGCTAGATTTTTTAAAGCTGCATAATAATATGTTCAAATTCTACAAACCAGTAGAGTATGGTCACAAAATTTTTTCTGTGAAATCTCATGGTATTTGGAACGATATTGGTAAAGTTATTGAATTTTTTCATTTGTCTCTTGTGTAAAATTCTCTTTTTCTTGTATGTTTCAAAAATAAAATATATCTAATAAAGCATATTCGCCAAATAAAACATACAATATGAGCATAATAAAGTTAATAGTGATGAACTTCAAGAGTTTGTATATGAAATTTCAGCTCATTCAGATGAATATTTGCAAAATGTCCCAAATTTTGATGAAGTTTCTTTAATAAAATTTTATGTAAAACATGATTTTTTTTGTTTGACAAATTTTATTTTTTATTGTTCTACTAAGTACTTCAAGTACCTAGTAGAATTTTTATTATGTAATTTACAAAATGACTAAAATAACTTCTGAAACTCGCTTTAAAAAATTTAATTTTACATTATATGAAAGACTTGAAACTATTACGCAACATATTTCTAATATTTTTAATACAAAAACTTGTCCATTTTATAAATTACAATTCCAATTTGAACCAAATAATAATAGTAAAGAACCTGGAAGATACCATGCTCAAGGATATGCAAGACTTAGAACTGGCAAACAATTAAAAGCTGATCATATGATTCTAAAACTAAAAAAGGATCTGGAATCAAAAAGATTTTTGAAGCAAATCCTCATTTAGAATTTGCTAATGGTACAGAAGAACAATGTTTAACATATACTGGAAAAGAATATAACAGATGCAAAAATCCAAACCATCAACCATGTAAATGTGATTTATTTGATCTTACAAAAATATGTAAAAAGTGTGATGAAAATTGTGAAAGAACCTTTGCACGAATTGATAAAAATTCAAAAATTGCTAGTCCTTTTACTTGGGTTTTTGATGAATCTAAATTTAGTTTAGAATTAGCAGAAGAAAAAAATACTAATAATAAAAAACAAAACCAAATTACTAAAACAGCAATTGAACTTACAAATAGATTGCTTGATGATTTATCTGGTGATGAGGCAGTTGTAGAATATGCAGATGAATTTTCTCAATGGATTCCAACTAATTTAAAAAATATTTATTATGTTCGTCAAGCAAAAAAAAATATAGATAAAAAAAAATTTAAAAGATGTTGGAAACCATGCACAATATTTTTTTATAGTGAAAATAGTCGAGTAGGTAAAGGTTATCTTTTTTCATTATTGTTTCCAAATGCTTATGAGCGTAAAAATAATGGTGGTAGATTTTGGGAAGGCTATGAAAGCTCAAATGAAGAGATCTTAATAAATGAATTTAAAGGAGATATAAAATATCTAGAAATATTAAATTTGTTAAATCGAAAAGAATATTCAGTTCAAATCAAAGGATCTAGTGTTAATTTTTGTCCAAAAGTAATAGGATTTTTAGCAAATACAAATATTAGATTTGTGTATGATTTTGTGGAAGATGAACATTTAAAACCTATTTCTGAATGAAAAATTAATAATACAAAATTATTTAGTGCTTTTGTAAATCGATTAGATTATGTCATAGAGTTTAAAAAATTCAGAGAGAATGAACAAACTTCTTGTAGAGATAAATGCCTTTGTTGTCAAATCCAAATGATATTTCACAAAGGAAATCTATTTGAATTTTTTGATTTTAATTTTGAAATTGAGTTCAATTATAATGTAACTGAAGAAAGAGCTAGAGAAATTACTAAAAATAGTTATGGACGAATAAAAAAAGCTGATAAAATTCTTTATTGGCAAAAATATTATTCAGTTGATAAAAGCAAATATATTCTTAGTTCTGTTAAAACATATTATCCTCAAAAAAAAGAAAAAAATATTAAAGATTTAATTATAAAAACAACTAAAAAAGAACAAAAAAAGATTTAATACCATTAGTAGATCCTTATTATTTAAGAGAAATTGATAGACAAAATTTAAAAGAAAATCCTTTAGAATCTAAAGAAGGATTACCATCAGTTAGAATATTATTTCCTGAAATAATTCAAAAATTAAAAAACAAAAAAGCAAAAAAAGAAAAAATAATTTTATTTGAACATTTACCAGATTTATCTAAAAAAAAAATTAATTATTCAAAATATCAGCATATTTGTGGATTAGAATGTCGGGTTGAATCTTCAAAAAAACAAAAACTTGACAATGATTTTGTTATTGAAAGAATTACAGAAACTGTAGTTAAAAACAATACAAAGAATTAAGATTATATTCTCAAATTACTTCTGAAATCAATGATGAATTATCTGAAAATTTAGAATATGATTCATCTTTGAGTATTTATGATTCTGATGATTCTGATTATACAAAAAAACAAAAGAAAAAAACAAAATTTTGGGTAAACAAAAAGTAAATTCTTTTACTAATAAAATTGATACTGAACAAGCTCAAATTCATCAATTATACTATAAATGTATTAACAAAAAACAAAAACTTGATAATCAATTTAAAATTAATCAACAAAACGATGCTCAATTAGAAATCGACCAGCAACAATTTCAAATTCAACAAAATTATCAAGAAGATTTAAACAAACAACAAACTATTGAAACAGATGATTTTGATTACAATGAAGAAATGGAATTAGATATTGCTAATGAAGAACTTTATGAACAATTTATTTTGTGAAAACAAAAATAATTCTTTTTGGTTTTAATTGAATGTTAAAAATATATAGTTATATTTATTTCATTTATTTTTAAATTGTATTATATTTATTTTATATTTATAAATAAAAAATATTATTCTTTATCAATTTCAATAATTGTGAAAAGTTGTTTAACTTGTTGTTTCAATAATCTGTATGCTATTAGTTGCTTTTTAAGAGATTTAATTTCTTGATCTTTGTCATTTACAAGTTGATTTAATCGAACAACTTCATTTTCAACCATTTTAGACTTGTAGAATATACATAGTAAATTTTTTTTAAAACAATATTGACACGTATTAGGTTTCTCATTTGATAGTTTACAAGTTGAATGTCTATTATGGCATACTGTACAACGTGTTCGTTCAGTTCTAGTTTTCATTTTTACTAAAAGATTTTTTATTTTACGTATAATTTATATATATATACTGTACTATTTTTATAGTATTTTATATATAATTACAAATTAATTATATTTACTTATTTTTAGATTTGATGATCACTAATTTATCTGTTTTTTAGCCCTAATTAAAAATTTTTAGCTTTAGGCATTTAATAGTATTTGCTTTCATTTTTTATTAAAATAATTTTTATTTTTTGTATAATTTTGATATATATACTATTTTTTACATTATTTTGTAATATATTTGCAAACCAATTATTTTATTGTTCATTAGCATATTTAAACATGTACAAGCTCATACTGGTATTTACAAGAATGAACAAGCTGATAGACTAGCGTATCTAGGTTCTAAAAAGAAATTTGTAAAAGAATTTAATTTTTCTATTCACAAATTAACAATAAAAGATTATTTTACTGACCAATAAATAATTAATAAATAGTTGATGACCAATATGTGATAATATCCAGCGATTGGGGAGTTGGGGCCCCAATTAGCGGATATCATCGTTAGTATCGATCATCTATTAAATTATTAAATTATTAACCGCCCACCATCATAGGAAAATGTAAAGATAGGAACTTAAAATCAGGCCACAGGGCTGCCAAAGAAAAAAAGCGCCGCAGGCCATTAGCTAGCCGGCAGGCTAGCTATGCTTAAAGCTATAAATAACACTAACAAAACAAATTATTTTTTAAAAGTAAAAATGGCTGACCAACAAGAGTTAACAGGCAGTGAAATTTTAAATCAAAAAAATAAAAATTTATTAAATGAAATGCAAGATGTTACTCAGCGCAATATCAAAATATTGCAAGACAAAAATGATTTGAACCAAGCAAATACAGCTTTACAAAAAAGAGTTGAAGAATTAATAAATGAATTAAATCAATCAACCAAAACAATTGAAGAGTTAACAAAATTAAATAATGCTTTTAAAATTGTACTGCAAGTTACAGAAGATGAACGAAACTTTTACAAAGCAGCAAATTTCGAAAAATTTAACAAATTTATTGAAAACTATATAGTTAATTTATTTGATAATTTCAATTTTAGCAATTCAATCATAAACAAAATTTTTGAATTTGTGCAAAGGTTTAATTTATTGAACAATAGATATACTCATATAATCTATACCAAATTTTTAAAACCAGTAATTGTAATTTTGTATGCGCATCTCATTGATTTTAGAAAATTTCGTATAACTGAAATTTTATTTATTAATTCATTAGTAGTATTTTGTACTTTAACTTTTATTTTGTAAAAAGTTGATTATTCATTTGTATATATAAAATACAATAAATAAGCTTGATATTTATTTAGTTATTTTAACTTTTTAAAAATGTCATTAAAATCTTTACATGATATTTTTTTAATGAAGAAAAATGCATTAATTTTTTATCAAAAAAAGCAATATTAAAATATAAACAAAACTGTGAAATTTGCAATTCAACAGTAACTCGATATATTAATTATTATAAATGCAAAAATCGAGAATGCAACAAAATAGAATCAGTTTTTAAAAATACTATTTTTGCAAATAGTAATATAAAATGCTGTGATATTTTGTTAATTGGATATTTTTGGTTATGTAAATTGAATTATACTTCAATTAATATGATGACTACTTTTTCATCTGTTACAATTATAAAATTTGTAAATTTATTTAGAGATTTAACAATTTCAAAGTTAGTACCAGAAGATTTTATTATTGGAGAAAAAAATATTATTTGTGAAATTGATGAATCAAAATTTAAAAAATATCAAGATTATTGGGTTGTTGGAGGAGTTGAAAGAACTAAAGAAAAAAAATGTTTTTTTGTTTTAACAGAAGATAGAGAAGCACCAACTTTGAGAAGAATAATAAAACAACACGTAAAACCAAGATTAGAGCTTCGGATTCATATTCGCTATTCGAATAATATTCGTATTCGGTGAATATTCGAATAAAATTTTTTAAATAATTATTCAATGAATAACATAAATATTCGAATAATTGTTTTATTCGAATTATTCGAGTAATATAATTATTCGAATAATTTATTCTTATTCGAATAATTCATTATATTCGAATAATAATTCCTATTCGAATAATTTATGATATTCGAATAATATTCAATATAATCATCAAAAATGTTATTTTTTTTTTATACTAGTTTGTAACCTGTGCTTTTTGCACATATATTTAATATATATTTTAGATGAATACGTAGCATACATTTATTTAGTTTCATATGATATCAACATTAACCAACTTTTAAAATTCATTATTAAAATAATTAATTGATAATGCTTCCGATCGTCCTATCGTCCCACCTTATTACTAATTTTATCCTTCGTCCCTTGTTTCTCCACACGTTATTACCATATATAGATCGATAAGCTTATCAAAAATCATTATTAAATTAATTAATTAAAACCAATTAATAATAAAATAATAAAGAGTCTTTTAGACTAAACTAAAAATAAAAGCTATATGCACAACATTCGATTTGACTTAATAGTTAGAAGTAGAATTAGTAGAATTGAAATTAACATTATTATATAAGTGCTAGTTATTATTATATATATAAATTATAAGATATTGAATACATATACTAGGCAAAATAAATATATTTATTTGAATATATATTTATTCGAATAATTATAATTATTCAAATAAATTTATTTATTCAAATATTATTATTTATTCGAATAAATATTATTATTCAAATAAATATAATTATTCAAATAATTATAGTTATTCGAATTATTCAGTAAATTTAGTCATTCAGCGAATGTTCGAATAGCTATATGCCGATTCTAATTATTCGAATATTATTCGAATAAAGAATCCATAAGCTCTAACCAAGATCAATAGTTCATACTGACCACTGGAAAAGTTACAATCATTTAGATCAATTAAACATAATTCACTGCAGAGTAAATTATTCAAAAAATAGAATTCAACGAGGAACTGGAGTACATACTAATACCATATAAGGACTATGGAATGGTGTAAAATTAAATATATCATCAAGAAATTGTTCTAAACATTTGTTAGAAAAGCATCTTTATGAGTTTGTTTAGAGACGTAAATTTAGAAATAATTTATTCGAAGCTTTTATTGATTTATTAAAATAATTTAAATAAATTTATTTTAGTTTATTTATTATTATACAACAAATTTGAGGCTATGGTTCAAAAAAAAGGTATTAAGGTGGCGCAGCAACCGCGATGCCATTTTTTTTAGTATTACCGTAGCCTTAAATCATTAGTAATAAACAAATATATAATAATAAAAAAAATTACTTTCGAACTTCTGACCCATCAATACAAATTGATAAGAAATTTATTTTACTAATTCATGTAATATACTAAAACTATTACATTATAATAATGATATTTATTAATAATACTTGTAATAATAAATAAAAAAAAAAAGAAAAAATTTGAAGAAAAAAAAACCATCAAAGAAAACACCAAAAAAACATAACGCCTAAAAAAAGAGCATAAAAATGCGCAAGAAATTCAAAATCGTAAAGTCCAAAAGAATGTCTAATCAAGAAAGAAAGTTAATAAACACAAAAAACACTACAAAAACAAGACTCACCAGAATGATACAAATTCGCCAAAGAATCTCTAGAAAACAATACAAGTTCATTCAAAAACAAGAATACCGGAAGAATGGCTAAAGCAAGAAAGAAATTAATATTGAACACAAGAATGCAAAGAAAAAAGATAATGAATACAAGGAACATTATGAAAAAAAACCAAAAAAAAACAAAACTCACCAGAGAACAACGTAAATTGACAAAAAATTACAAGAAAATGACACAAAATCAACCAGAAAATGACGTAAAGTCAACAAAGATCACTAGGAAACAACAGCGCTAAGTTCACTGAAAGAACGCCTAAAACAAGAAAAAAAGTTAGTAGAGATACAAGAAACATCAAAACAAAAAGAAACAAGACACCCCAAAAACAACAAAATTCGGCAAAGAATCACCAGAAAGGACAACCAGAAGAGCATCTAAAAACAAGAAGCAAAGTTAGTAGTAAGCACAAAAAATAGAAATACCAAGAAAAAAATAAATACAAAAAACACTGAGAAAAAAATGAACATGAGAAACGCCAAAAAAAAAGACTTATCAAAAATGACACAAATTTGATGAAAAATTACCAGAAAACGATGCCCTACTGAAACAGTCTAATACAAGAAAGTTAATAGTACACAAGAGAAAGAAAGAAAAAAAACAAAAAAAAAACAAGAAAGACTCACCAAAGAACAATGCAAATGAATCACCAGAAAACAACAAAAATCTACCAAAGAACATTTAAAACAAAATGATAAAAAATCACCAGAAAATGATGCCGGTGCCCCACTGAAACTGTCTAATACAAGAAAGTTAATAGTGCACAAGAGAAAGAAAAAGGAAAAAAAAAGCAAGAAAGACTCACCAAAGAACAACACAAATTCGAAAAGAATCACCAGAAAACAACAAAAATCCACCAAAAAACATCTAAAACAAACTGACGAAGTATTACCAGAAAATAACGCAGCTGCCCTATTGAAACAGCCTAATACAAGAAAGTTAATAGTGCACAAGAAAAAGAAAGAAAAAAAGCAAGAAAAACTAACCAAAAAACGACGCAAATTTGAGAGAAATCATTAGAAAATGATGAAAATCTATCGAAGAACGTCTAAAACAAACGATAAAAAATCACTAGAAAACAACGCAGGTTAGCCGGAAGAGCACCTAAACAAAAAATTGCAGGAAAAAATACGAACACAAGAAACACTAAAAAAATTTGCATGCAAGAAAAAAACCGGTTCACTAAAAAACAATGAAAATTCAAAGAAGCTCCCCGAAAGAATATCTAAAGAATATAAAAATACCTAAAACAATAGTGAACAAAAAAAAAAGAAATCCAAAAAGCTGAAAAGAACTCAAAAGAACGATATCAAAGATCCACCTAAAAATAAAAAAAATAAATATACGAAAATATAAAAAAAACGTATAGTTGTATATCTGATATGGGTCACTGGGATGGTGAATCGCTGAAAAATGCACAACTATGCAGGTGCACAAAAAACATATTTCCTATTAAAAAATAAATTCAAATATTCATATATGGGGTCTTTGCCTTGAAAATGACCTTATAGGACTATACAGATTATATGGGGCCTTTGCAGTAGAAAGGGCCAATACTGGTTTATATATGATTTTAAGAAAATCATATTTGTTTGTTCGGACTGATCCGGGTTAATTAAAATATTCGTAATTGATTAGTCCATTATACCAGATAATCCCGTAATATACAAAACTCCCAAGAAATTTTTTTTTAAATATCTCAATTTTTTACTATACAATTCAATTTCCACTTATAATTGAAAAATGTAGTGCGTGTTAAAATTTATTTGAATATAACAAACCCCTGATTTCATTTTTGGGCAGTATTGGCCCTTTCTATTGCAACTAGGTAGGGTTCGGGGCACAGGGGCACAGGCATGCCTTTTGGGCATGCCTTGAAGGCATGCCTATAGGCATGCAGCTTGGTCATTAGGCATGCCTTGTCATGTGATACATATATCGTATTTGATTGGTCAGCATATCAAAAGTAATATCACTAAAATAACAGATAGGACCAAAGTATTATGATAATATAAAGTTATGCTGATTTTTTATTTTTATTATTCTTCTATTCTTGTTTCTATTTTTAGTCATTTATTTTTAATCAAATATGTATATTTAGTAAAATTAATGTAGTTGATATAATCTCCAAATTATTTGTTCCCACCTGTTTGAAGATTTGATATATTTAATTAAATATATTTAATATATCAAATATATCAAATATGTTTGATATATCAAACCTGATAACTTGTTAGAACAAATAAAGAGTAAAATTAGAAAAATATAAATATGATATCTTTTGTCTTTACAAGAAAGAAAGTCTGAGAAGCAAGAACTCAGTAGATTTTAAGAGTAGAGTTAAATTGTATCGTTGATCATATGCAAAATGTGGCTAAATTTTTGGTACCACATGATCATCATTGTTGTGTTCTTGGAATATTCTAGAACATTACTGCATAAAATTTTCGATAATATATATTACAGTATTATATGAGGTTATATTAGTAGTACACCCGTACACGCATAAATACACATATATATATTTTTTTTATAACGATACATATAAATTATAACAATTTTACAAAAAAATATTTTTATCTAGAACGAACTGTAGCAATACGTATATCAAATATGTTCTAGAATCGAATAAGATCACAAAATAATCGGCATACTGCATAATATTTCAAAAATCTAATTTCAGGGCAAGCGAGACCATCTGAAAAAAGAAATGAGCATTAGTAGAATACAAAAAAACTCAAACAACACATAAAATAGAAATTTAATTTAAAGAAACCCATCTTAACGCGCCCAAAACCAGAAGCAAACCAAACAATATCTATCTAATGAGAGAAATGGGTATTAGTTGAACTAGATGAAAAAAAAACAACGCCAAAAACAAAAAAGCAAATTTCAAAAAGACAAGTGAAGCCTACCTGAAGGTCGAACACGAAGAAAACAAAAACCGAAGACTAATTTCAAAAGACAAATTAAACCTATCTGAATAAAAAGTGGGCATTAGTTGTACACGAAGAAAATCAAAACAAGCCCAAAACAGGAAGGCTAATTCCAAGAAGACAAGCGAAGCCCAACTTAAGGTCGAACACGAAGAAAACAAAAAAACTGCCAAAATTGAAAGCTAATTCCAAACGAGCGAGACCTACCTGAAAAAAGTAGTGGCGTTAGTTACTGTAAACCTGAAGAAAACAAAAACAACACCTAAAACTGGAAGGCTAATACCAAGACTAGCAAAGCCCATCTAAAGATTGAGCACGAAGCAAAAATGCCAAAACCAAAAGCTATTTCCAGAAAAAGAGAAGTGAAAAAGAAATGAGCGCTAGTTTGAATACAAAAAACAAGAACAACGAACATATTGAATAATACTCACCTTACCCAAAGCGTAATCCCTAAAAGGCAAGTGAAACTACAACATCGATATCTAGAACTTTTAAAAAACGTTAGTCGTTAATAAAAAAAGATTATCATCCCGTGACCAGGAGGAAGATTACACAAAACCTATTGGTTAATCGAACCTGCACCCCGCACAAAAAATATTTATCCATTTTTTAAAAATAAAAAATATTTGTAAAAATGGTAAAAGTATTATTAAAATATTATCTTTTTTGGAATAATATCTGATCGCTACAAACTACTTATTTATTTTCTTAGCATGAGCTTATGACAAATACTATGTACTCTAATATTATTAATATAACAAGCATACAAATTCTTTTTTTTGAAAAAAAATCAGTTTCAAATAACTTCTATCAATATATCTTAAGATAAATTCCGCTACAAGATAATTTCAGCACGTGTTGATCGATAAAAACTCTAATAAATCAATAAAATATTAAATATAGAAATCAATATTGCAATGAACTAAAATCTGGTTATTTGTTAAAAAAAATAAAGATTAAAATTTTTTTCTTATTTATTAATACCTTATAATTTATTTTAATACCTTATAATGAAACCATAACAACTTTCTGATACAGTATAGTCTTTTTTAAAATTGTGTAAGTTAGAAATTTTTGACCGAAATTTAAATATTAGCCAGGCCATTTGCCAACCGATTCATAT
Organism: Gigaspora rosea; assembly: GCA_003550325.1. Classification (NCBI taxonomy): domain Eukaryota; kingdom Fungi; phylum Glomeromycota; class Glomeromycetes; order Diversisporales; family Gigasporaceae; genus Gigaspora; species Gigaspora rosea. Next base: position 54,815 of record QKWP01001449.1, read on the forward strand.
AGAATACAGATTGAATAATTGAATCCAAATTCGTCCCGATTCAAGTTATATACAAAAGTAGTATTCAGATTCAATTTAAATGGCCTTTAATTAAGGGTAGAGGATACGTAGATCATTTATCATATGTTTTTGGTGGTACAATTTTTTTCTTTTTAAAATTAAAAAAATTTTTATTAAGCAAATAATTTTAAATTTATAATAAAAGGTTGTAGAATAGACTTTTCTGATTCTAATAGTGGTAAAATCAGTAATATTGGTTAAATATTTACTGAGAAACATGTACTTGAAGATTGGGTATTACTATTTGTTTACAAAAAATCATATGATGATCATATGATATACCAATCAAAATTAACTATTTTGTGTAACTACAGAGAATTTGGATTGACTACGGAGAACTTTACCATATATACAAGTATATTTTTTAAAAAATATTTTATTATTAAAATTTATATCATTAGAAAAAGCATGTTTTAATCTACAAATTACAAAAATTTTACCAAAAATTAAATGTTATTATAAAAAGTTTTATTAGTAGCATATTTCTAATTTCTATATAAAATCATTTGTACTACCAAAATCATATGATAAGTGATCTACGTATCCTCTACCCTTAAAGAATAGGATCGAGATACTATCTTTGTCAACTCTCGTAAGTGATTAATACTGCAGTATAAGTGAAGCTACTATAATTTAAACTTATTAAACCTAAGAATAGTTTTTTTTGTCTTATTATAAATCTTTATCATGACGACTAATTCACGGACCGCATCAAACATTTAATGTTATATTTTATTTAGATTATTTTACAGTTTCTATAAAACTCATGGGTACAGGAAAATAAAAGCTACTGGCTAGTTGATATCGATATAATTTTGATTTACTTAGTTGCGTTACCACCATAGTGCATACGTACATCAAAAAACCTGTTTAATCGTGATCAATTTATTAATTGGGTATGTGTGAGAATTTTTTAACAATACCCGATAATAAGTTGGAATGCCAAAATAGTTTCAGAAATACTATTTTTAGTTTCGGGGTTTTAACATAGTTTCGGGTTTCTAACATAGTTTCAGAATTTCAGAAATTAGTTTCGGATATTTAAAACTAGTTTCGGTTTCGGTTTTTGGGCCAAAAGAGTTTCGGGCAGCATCATTAATTTGCAGATTTTTAAAAATTTTTGCTTGCGGAATTAACTTACAATCTGCGTTCCGCAGATTCTGCATATAGATTTTAAACACTGCTTGCACTTTTATTGCCTAATCACCAACATGAGGTATTTACTGGTGTTCATGCATCTATCTTAGTCGTGATGCTAAATCAAACATGAGGTCCTTGCACTGCTATCGTAGTCTTGGTGCCTAATTACCAATTATGAGGCTCTTGCACTACTATTGTAGCTATGGTGCCCAATTGCCAATGTGAGGGTCTTGCACTGCTATTGTAGTTGGCTTCCCGAAGTTCATTTTTTTGAAATACCATTTCACCGAAGTTATATTACCGGCAATCTATTTTACTAATGTAGCAGAAATAGTTCTATTTCATTTCACTGAAAAACCAATTTGTCAACAAATTTATTTCAATGATAATTATTTCATTGGCAGTTTTTTCACCAACAAATTTTTTTAAAAAATTGCACTAACCTTAACTCTCATTCTAATCTGAACCACCCATCTGAACCTAACCACAATGGCTGTAATTACTTTGTCAGTAAAATAAATACAGAAAAGCAAGCTGCTGCTAATCAAAAGCCAATACTTTGATGCATTTAATACTGAAGCAAAAGGATACTTAGCTGATTATGCTATTACGAAGCATTGCTTTGGAAATAAATAGAGCTATGCTTGCAAATAAACTATCGGTAAAATAAACTATCAGACTATCGGTAATCTGAATTGTTGAAAATGGAGCTTGTTTAGAAAAAGGAATATCGAAATTATGGAGTTGGATAAATAGGTGGATTTCGGGAAAGTAAGCAACAACAATCGTAGCCGTGGAGCCTAATCACCAACGTGAGGGTCTTGCACTGCAATTGTAGCCGTGGCGGTGGCGTCTAATCACAAAACATAAAGTTCTTGCATTGTCCTTAGGGTGGTAAGGGCAGGTCACTTCATTACAAGCTGAGTAATAACGAAAAAAAAGGAAACTTACTCTAGACAAAAGATCTAAATATTCGATCTTTCTTGTGCCAATGTGAGGGTCTTGCACTGCTATCGTAGTTGACTTCCTGAAGTTTATTTTTTTGAAATACTATTTCACCAAAGTTATATTACCAGCAATCTATTTTTTTTTTTCTTGTTTTATAACCGAGACCTTGCTCTTTTTCATTATTAAATTTATATTATTACATGCAGAAGGAAATAATCTAACAAAATAGGGAAAAAGAAACTCTGACTTCATGATGGCCTTCCGCTACCAATCAATCTTTATCAGAGGCCTAACTGTTAGCTGAGTAAAGTTAACTTTCCAAACTTTTAAAATAAAAATTGTTAACATTGATAAACTTGTCCTGGCATAACCGGCCCAGGTCCCAGTATGTTAAACAAAAGCAGTCATATAGACTGGACTGCTTAAATTACTGGCAATCTATTTTACTAATGTAGCAGAATTAGTTCTATTTCATTTTACTGAAAAACCAATTCATCGACGAATTTATTTCAACGATAATTATTTTATCGGCAGTTTTTTCACCAACAAATTTTTTTTAAAAAATTGCACTAACCTTAACACTCATTATAATCTGAACCATCCACCTGAACCTAAACCGCAATGGCCGTAATTACTTTGTCAGTGAAATAAATACAGAAAGGCAAGCTGCTGCTAATCAAAAAGCCAATACTTTTGATGCATTTAATACTGAAGCAAAAGGATACTCAGCTGATTATGCTATTATGAAGCATTGCTTTGGAAATAAATAGAGCTATGCTTGCAAATAAACTATTGGTAAAATAAACTATCAGACTATCGGTAACCTGAATTGTCGAAAATGGAGCTTGTTTAGAAAAAGGGATATCAGAATTATGGAGTCGGATAAATAGCTGGATTTCAGGAAAGTAAGCAACAACAATCGTAGCCGTGGAGCCTAATCACCAACGTGAGGGTTTTGTACTGCAATCGTAGCCATAGTGCTAATTACAAAACATAAGGTCCTTGCGTTGTCTTTAGGGTGGTAAGGGCAGGTTACTTCATTACAAAATGAGTAATAACGAACAAAAAGGAAACTTACTCTAGAAAGACCTAAATATTGCACAAGAACATATGATTACCCCTTTTTTCATAAACATTACGTACAGTATATGTGTCACGATATAAAACCGAAAAAATACCTGCATAGTGTAAAAAACCATAAAAGGCTAAAATGACGAATTCAATATGTGATCCAATTCTGAACTCTCGCTTTATTTTGTTTGCAAGTTTTAAAAAGTTTTTAATACTATTATCAAGTATAACTATTAGTAGAAAACTAATAAACATTATTAAATCTAAAGAAATTCTATATATTTTAAGGGAAAATAAAAGCAAGGCCCAATAAAATTGCCTTATTAGTTTATATTTATGTTTTGTATTATAATACTTATTATATATTACATTTTTAAGTCATTTATCTTATTACAGGAATCGTGATTTTAAAATAAGTTCAATTTTCTATGTATGATTATCCCAGTAATTTATTAGTAAATGTTGATCACAGATTCTCATTTATTCGCAGATCATCAATTAAAAAATATAAATATAAACAAAAACATTTCTAGTATATTATAGTTATTTACAGATACAAATATTAATAAGATACAAAAATAATAATTACAAGGGGTAAATTTTATTGAAAGTTGTTAGTTATAGTTTAATATTATCTTTTATAAAAAACTATTAAATAGTATGGTAACTTAGGGAAGTTGGTAAGTTGTCACTCTCCAAGTGGCAGGTCTAGGGTTCAAATCCCACTGGCGATGCTTTTAAAAAAATAGACCTATGTTCCAGCAACTGTTTTCTGTCGATCAGTTGGGTACATTACCTGTAGTCCTTGGTAACCATCTCAAATGGGAGCTTTTGAGCGAAGTTGTGCCTCATGATCAGTGTTGGAAATTAGTGTTCTCAAAGTTCTCATAAGAATACTATTATAAATTTAGAATAGTATAAATTTTTTACTGTTCATTATTAAAAAATTTTTTGAGAACAGTAAAATAATAATAATGTTCTTATAAGTATATAATATAATTTATAGCAAACCAAAACTGATAAAAATTTTATATTTAATTTTCATAGATTTTCATAGATAAGATTTTAATTTGTACAATAACTACTTATTTGAGGAACTTCATATTTATAACATTATACTGTGTTTTTTTTTTTTTAGTAAGAACAGTAACTAATTGTTTGAGAACACATGTAATTATTATATTATTCTTATGAGAATAGTGTTTCAGTCTGAAATTTTCAACACTGCTTATCATACAGACAAATCCAAGGAACCGGGAAATGGAAACCCATTTGGAAAAACCTGAGTAAGGAGGTAGCAAAGATCTTCAACGGTGCTACCAAAACCAGAATATTGAACTGGAGCCAAAGAACTGGACATTGACCTAAAGGACAAGATCTACCAACCTGACCGCCAAATTGGGTACCAGAGGAAAAGGATCTATATTATAGAAGTAGGTACCAGGGTGAGAAAAACATAATGGCATCTAATGCCGGGTAGATGGACCCTGTCTGGGCCAACTGGATTGGGAGTTTGGAAGTATCGGTAAAAAACTGATAGGAAAGTAATGGTTGGTACTGGGGTTGGAGTGAACCTTACAAGGGCAGAAGTAGGTAATGGTAGCAGTTGCAAGGTATTCTTTAACCGCAAGTTGCTTGCCTCAGTGAGTGCATAAGTTACCAAAGTGTAGGTAATACCTGCATGAGACAGGGACTGCTCTACAAAGTTTTCTGTTGAGGATAAACTAGTCCTAAGATGGTGATTAGTATTTGATATGAACTCCAGGTTTAAAAGCTAGTGGCTGTGCTAGTAATACAAGATGAGTTGCATGGACCAGAGGGTTTAAATAGGCAATTTCTGTAGTTGGGTTGCAGGTATTGCAGCTAGTGTAGAACCTTAGGGCAGACCACTTAAATTAGGTACCAAAAGTGTACGTGTGGTTAAATGTATCCTCGTCTTTGTAACAAATGTCGATATCCTCTTAAGTGGGATATTAACTTCTTTAATATTTTGAATAAATATTCCCAGTCCCGAGGATGGATACTTTGAAACCAAAAAAAAAACTATTAAATAAGACAAAATATTTTGTATCTAAACCTAAAGCTAATTAAAATTATAATAATTCAAATAATATTAAAAAATACAATGAAGATTTAAAAACAAAAAAAAATATGACTTCATTCTAATGATTTAAACTGGGTAATAAAATTTCTAATCGGTTAATCGAATTAGCTTATCTGGTTACAATCAGCTCAACCGCATTATGTCGATTTGATCGGTTGACCCAGGCTAACTGTCAAACTGAGCTAATCAGGTAATAGGGTTAGCTGAGCCAACTGAATTAACTGAGTTAGCCAGTCAACCGAGTTATCTGGGTCAACCGGGTAATGCTATTAAAAATTAGAATATAAGTATATAGTATATTGAAAAATAAGTACTATATGACTAAATTTGTACAAGCCACAAAATTTGATTTTAGGTCAATCGGGTCAACCAATTATGTCAGCAGCGGGTTAATCAGGTCAACCGACTATATCAGGTCAACTGATTATGCTAGGTCAACTGATTAACCAATATGTCTGATTAACCGGTTAAGCATTTGCTTAACCGACTTACCCAAATTTTTTCAGATCAGTTTGGTTCCCGATTATGGCCTAACCGGTTCAAATTACTACAGTGTGGGAACCCTTAAATCAACAAGTGAAATTGATAATTTTTAAAATGTTATAAAAAAATAACTAGTATAGCTAAAACAATTTTTTTCTATAGAAAATGTAGAGAAAGACTTTAAGAATAAAGCTATATAGTATTTGTTTTTTAATTTATTAAGTTTAACTATAGTTATAAAGGTTTAAAGTTACCTAATTTTATTAATAAGCGTAAAATTTGGCCATATAATTTTGGCCAGCATTACCATAGTGCCGGCCAGAATTACAAAAAAGGGTTACAAAAATTTCAAAATTTTAAAAATTTTCCAAAATTTTAAAAATTTTTTTGCAAAGTTTTTTTTTGAAAATTACTACAAATCACCACTAGTGATCATCACCAATAATCTACTATGCATAAAACAAAATAAACAAAACAAACTAAATAAAAATTAAATCTCTTTAATATTAGAGTAAGGGTGAGAACTGGGATGGGGCAGGGGGTATAGTTTATACCAAAATTTTACAAGGAATTTTTTTTGGCATAAAAAAAAGTAGGTAGTTTTCATAGGCAAAATTTTAGGTTAGAAGCAATTTTAGGAATTTTTAAAAAATTTTTTTTTTTGTTACACAAAAATTGATCTACATGTTACACCTGATCCTGAATTTTAATTGGTAAATTGAACAATAAATAGCAAACTTCTTTTTTTTTTTATTTGTAAAGGCTCTGACCCAATTTCTGACCCAAATTTAACAAGTCAAATTTTTCCAAATTTAACAAATCAAATTTTTTTTTGCCAATTTTTTTTATTCGCAAAATTTTTTGCAATTTTATTAGCTCCAACCTACTCCGACCCATCTTCCGACCCACTCCGACCCATCTTCCGACCCAACCCAAAATTTGGCCGCCTATATAGGACAGGACCCCGAACAATATATATAGAGGTTACATTGAAATTTTGGCTAAAAAGGTTACTTTTTTACAAAAATGTTACATTTGAAAAGTGGATATTGGTCAAAAGGTTACATTTAAAAGTGGATAAAAGCTTTTAATGTTATATTATTAAAAGTGGATAAAATTAATAAGTTTTAAATAGGTTGTATTTAAAATTTGGATAAAAAAAAAATTTTTTAAAAAAACCTTTTTTTGAAAAAAATTTTTTTTTAAGAAAAATTTTTTTTTTTAAGAAAAGTTTTTTTTTGAAAAATTTTTTTTTAAGAAAAAATTTTTTTTGGAAAAACTTTTTTTAAGAAAAATTTTTTTTAAGAAAAATTTTTTTTCTTAAAAATTTTTTTTTTAAGAAAAATTTTTTTTTAAAAAAAATTTATTAAATATTAAAGCTTATATGTAAAATATGGTTAATTAGCTCTAATAAAAAGTGGATAAAAATTTTAAAAAGTTTATATTAAAGCTAATGTAACCTCTATATGTATTGTTCGGGGTCCTTATAGGACTAGTTGATTTAAGGGTTCCCGCACTGTACTTCACCCAATACTAAAAAGGTCAAAATACTAAGAATATAAATAGATAGTATTAAATGAATCTATTATTAAGTTGTAAATATGCACTTTTATTATGATGTTATGATTTTAAAATAATAAAACAAAATGTTTAAATAATAAAAATATAGAAAAAAATGTTTATTTATATTAGTTGTTTGATACTCCAAGAGAAGTAGAATCTTTTGTTATTAACCAATATAAGAGCACATATTAAATACAAAAAAAAAGTTTATAATAAAAAGTTTACAATAGTATAGAAGCAAAAAAAAAAAGCATTCAGTTTATAATAGTGCTTGCAAGAAATTATAACAGGAAAAGAGGTAAATTTTCATTTTTAAACTATGTTATTTCCTTAAAAAAATAACCTAAAATCAATAAGACTATACAAATTTAATTACTTGGTTTTTATAACATAAATCTTTTTAAATTAACCTGGCTGGCCGCTTTTTTTTTTAAACTTCATATACTGTAAAAAGTTTTATAAAATTTTTCTTAAAATCCCACCTAGTTCTTAAAACATATAAAATTTTGACCCAGCCAGGTTATGAAAACCAATTGATTAATTTTTTATAGTCTAATGCTATGACCATAATACTTGATAAACTTGGAAGATTTTATATTTATATTTCTGTTCTGTTAGAAGATCGTGAGAGCCAAACATCTTGCAATGGACAGATTGTGAGTATTGATTCTGGTATAAGAATATTTGCCACATGCTATGATCCAAGAGATCATATTGTAGAATGGAGTAACGGAGATTTTGTAAGAATATTTAGATTATACAAGCAATATAATAAATTCAAAAGTGATTTAGCCACAAAGAAAGGTGGTAGATATAAACATACTAGGTATCTTTTAAGAAAAAAAATGTACCAAAAAGTATTAAAAATTAGAAATCTAGTTAATGAAATCCACCATAAACTGACAAAATGGCTGTTGTATCATTATGAAACAATATTATTAATCCCTGAATTCGGTACTTCAAATATGGTCAAAAGAAAGAATAGAAAGATTCGCAGTAAAACAGCTTGTGCCATGTTGACATGGGGTCATTATCGCTTTAGAGAGTTTATAAAACATAAGTCAAGAGAATATTATAATAAGAACGTGATCATTTGTAGCGAAGAATATACTAGTCAAACGTGTGGTAATTGTGGTTTTAGAAATAATATAAGAGGAGCTAAAAGATTCTCTTGCATTTCATGCAAAATCTCAATTAATAAAGATTTCAATGGAGCTCGAAACATTCTCTTGAAATACTTAATAGAGTCAGATATTCTTTGAGTATCTGACGTAGGGACTTGAACATGGTCGAATCATCGATCGTAGTACCGTTCGTTACATGTTAAATAGGTTTTTTTTTACTTTGGACGCTTTCAAGCAAAAAATTCGGTTCTTCCCCTTAGTAGATATTATATTGTACAGTATTTATAGTATTTATGTGATTGTCTTCAATTATTTCCCGCATGTTATAATTGTTCTTTGGTTCATGAGACAAACCATGAACACTCATGAGCAATCCATGAGACGCACTACCAACAATGGTCTGACAATGAATAATTTCTCAGGGGGAGGACCGAATTTTTTTGCTTGAAAGCGCCTTTGTTTATCAATGTTGGGTTTAATACAGGCCTACCGAAAAATCAATTCAATTAATTTTTGCATACATCATCAATTAAAATCATCAAATCACGAAATAATTGCAAATTTCTTTATTATACTGAGTAGAGCATACAGTACCTATTTTTAACTATTTTTAACTACATAGACTAATTACCAATTGTGGCTGTGCCACCAATCGAGTTCGAAAATTGCAATTGTTCCCGCAAATCAATTATTCGGTAGGCCTGGTTTAATATCAAGGGTATATTCCAATTATAAAAAAAACTATTATAAAATATTGTACGTATATAGAAAAAATATCGATTATATATTTCTGATAAAAACTGAATTATTAGATAAACTTTTTTGAATCCGATTTTTTGTATAGTAAAATATTGGTACTACAGTATACTAAAGCTGTAGATGACTTTTGCAATTTTTTTTTAATTAATAAAAACATTAAGTTCTTAGAAGTACTTTAATTAAGTTACCCGAGCAATTGATTTTGCATTAGCTAATCAGACAAACATCGCAAAGTAATTAATCAGAAAAGATTCTTGGTCCGATGCGTATCGAAGACTTACAATGTTGCACAACATATTTAGATTGCGTGAAAATTGGCTTGCTCTTAAGACCAGACCAAACCAGTCTGGTCTAATCAAATCAACCATACTATCCCTACATTAAAATCTGTTTGTCTAGTATTAATAATAATAATGTCAAAGACAATTTCAAGGATGGACAGACAAACACTGCAGGCGTAGAAAAAAGGAGCCTTCACTTCATTCCGGACCAATAATATCGTCTCTACTGTTCTCTACTGTTGGAGTATATCCCAACAAAAATAAATATTTGTGCTACATAGTAATACGAGATCGGTATTGATTATTCACGCCGGAACACCTCATGTCTACTGACACAAAAGCGCGGGCACCGGCAGTGGGCATAAAAATGTTACTGGGAACTTTAACTTGAGATGAAAATGCCAAGAAAGAAGAGCGTACGTACGTATGTACATATGTAGTGTACCTAAATTATGTCCACTTAAAAGTTTGGAACTTTAAGTTGGGCACAAAAAAGATTATCTTTTGTCTAGGGATTGGAACCGCCTAAAATTTTTCTAATCGTTTAACCGTTTAACCGTTTAATTTGGCCGGCATTAAAATAATTCCGGCCCACGACCAAAATATTTTGCCCGGAACTATAGAGCAATTTTTAAACGGTTAAACGGTTCCAATCCCTACTTTTGTCATTTATTTTTATTGTATACTGTATTAGAGTTAGAGTTGGGGGCACAGTAAAAATTTTGGGCATGCCCTCTCTTATTGTGCCCTGGGCATGCCCTCTATATATAAATCATATGATATGCAGTATAGCAAGCTTTAATTCTAATTGGTAAATTATTATCACATATTGTATTATATATATTATTTAATTTTAAATGAATATATTCTGAAACTACTTTTATTCTACCTATAGTAAAAATTATTCAGAAAATAGAGAAATAAATTAAAAGTTAGTGATGAAATACAAATTTGCCTTATAGATTATAGATTATTTAACAAAGTTTTAAAAGCTACAATATATTAGATATAGAGTATATCTGTAGGATTTATAAGTTATAATTATATTCTATATTCTATACCTTTTATACTCCATATACATATATTACTTAACAATTTTTTAATTTATTTATGATTGATAAATAAATTCAAGTTTTTTTTTAACCAAATACACAATGATAATAGTTATCAAAATTAATAAAATTTGGTTTGAATTTATTTCTATTAGCCAACTAGATTTTGTATTACCAAATGATTCACAAAAATTGCCAATCAATGCATACCAATTTACATGTTTCAGATTTATAATCACATGATAGGGGCATGCCCCTAAGGCATGCCCTGGGATACCGTGCCCCCAACCCTAATTAGAGTGGGTGTCTACTTAATTATAAGATTTTGCCCTGGACAATTGCAGTATCGGTTATCGTTATTACGCACCTCCTTTGTTAAAAATTAAGATTGTGATACAAAATGCTGTTCAAACAATAAAAAATACATAAACCTTTTATTCAGGCACAAAACTAGACTATAACATTTTGTTCTCCATTGAAAGCGTGGGGTTTACAGTGCCACAACTGCATATAGCAATAAAATAAGCTGGGCTTAGTCCCATGCGGGATAAATGTATGTAATACGTGAAATAAGTACGAATTTATTATTAATAACGATAAATGCGTAATTGCCCAGTCTTATACAGATTACGCAAGGAAACTTATTTAAGACCTCAACGAGGTTTCAGTGCATCGTTACACGATGACGGACAGATTTTTATAATAAAAAATTCTGGCTATCATTGTCAACTCAAACTATACATTTGAAAGTCGCTTATTCTTGCTATATATTATTCTCTTCCACGTTTACAGCCTATTCACTTAACGTGGCATAGGTGTTGTTATTGTACCTTTTTTTCGTTTCATTGAATATCGCGGGTATTTTGGTTTAAAGTTTTTTAATTCTGGTACCGGCCCCATAAATTATATAAATTATATGTAAAATTTTTTAATTTATAATTATTTTATAAGGTAAATGGTTTTTTTTTTTTTATCTTTTTTAATATCTATTTAATATATGCTATAATAATTTATAACTAACCATGTTAACGAAATAACGAAATATCTTGCAAATAGGCATGTCTTCAACGTCAGCTTTAAATCGTACGGTTACGAAAAAAAGTTCCCTTCCGAAGCTCCTTGAGCTTTGTTATAAGAAATTAATTTCTCATAAACATCGTAAGTCTTGTGTATATATTCTTATGAAAACTGTAAATTATCTAAAAATAAATTTCAAATTATTTAGTTCTATATAAGGTTGGTAAGGCACCTTATTATTTGTTAAAACCGGTCCTTCGACATTGTACGCCAGATGAATTAAGGAATCTAGAAGAAGCAAATCCGCACATCATGGATGAGGATATGGAATTGTGGAGGGATCATTATGTCCGAGATAATTCAAACCCCTCGAGAAGAATTGTTGATCCCGATGACGAAGATTGGCGTCAGCTTTATTGGGTAATAAAATTGTTCAATCATGATGTTTGTGAATTCTGATATCATTATTTAATGTTTCTTTTCTCCTTTTCTCGTTATAGAGATCAAAAGAAGAACAAGCGTCAAGATTAGCTAATGCGCTTGAAAAATTGCGACAATCCAAAAAACAACATGATAGACAAAAAGAAGAAAAGAAAATAAAAATTTTACCCGGTTTACATGATCCATCTAGGTGCATACTATTAAACTTATATTTATAGTTCCTATTTATATCTCTTGTGCTAAACTATTTTATCCGATTCAAAATACAGAAAGAGAAATTTAACGGGTAACAATTCCGGTTCATTTTTATTTTGTTTCGTTATTTTAAACCATTGTGACTAATAGAGATCATTTACCGTTTTAGGTTGGCAAAAAATGACACCTCTTCAAAAGCTGCGACGAAATTATGAAAAGAATGATTATTATCGTCCAGCTTTTAAACAAGAGTCGAGTACGATTAGGACGGGAAGTAATCAAATTGGTTTAAAAAATAATTTACGTCATGAGCCATATCCCACTGTTGGTGCTGTTGCCCCTCAAAGAAGAGTTAACGCCATTGTAACGAATAATAATATGTACAAGAATACTACACAAGACGCATCACGGACTTCAGTACCAGCGAAAACAGCCTCAACTAAAGTTGTTGCTAAGAATAATACTACCAAGTTGTCAGATAACTCACATGTTTATCGTAAACAAGAGTCGAGTACGATTAGGACGGGAAGTAATCAAATTGGTTTAAAAAATAATTTACGTCGTGAGCCATATCCCACTGTTGGTGCTGTTGCCCCTCAAAGAAGAGTTAACGCCATTGTATCGAATAATAATATGTACACGAATTCTACACTAGCCGCGTCACGGACTTCAGTACCAGCGAAAACTGCCTCAACTAAAGTTGTTGCTAAGAAGAATACTACCAAGTTGTCAGATAACTCACATGTTATAAGGACAAAGTCAGATGTTCGTCAGAAACTTTATTCTAAGTCTCATTACGATATTCAAAATGATAAAGCTGCTACCATCAAATCCTCTAAACATTTAAAGTCTAAAAGAGTAGCTTGAATATGGACTTTTTTGTAATACTGGTATTTGTTTTCTTTTTTTTTGTAATATTTGTTTTCTTTTTTTTGAATTAAATAAACTACAAACTTATTAAAACTATAACGTGTGTGGTCTAGTCACAAAATTTTTATATTAATTTGAAAGTATATAGTTGTAAATATATTATATATGCAGCTCTTTTTTAAAACTGTTTCTGTCAACTTATCAAAAGTTTTTCGAAAAAACTATATATTATACTAGAGCTTCGATCCTATTTTAAAAAAGCAAACCGGATTAGATTCGGATTCTCTTTCATGTATCCGGTTTAATCCGATTTATAATACGAATTGGTAAATTCGAATTCAATCCGTAGCATGTGCACTATTACTACGTCCTGTTTTATTGTTAACTAGCACCCTTTTCGTAATTCCACCTTATTTAAAGATAAAATTATGACACAAAACACGTTTAGATTCATGCTAAATAAAGTTTTCAATATTCGATATCTACGATTAACCTTGAGGTTTTTTTATCCTAACGTAACTTTTGCTTTTGTTATCGTAATCTTGAAGTATTTCTGGTCGTATTATAACGTTGTTAGCAAATCCCGTGACGATCATATTTACGTCCGCCGGCAGAAATGTGACCCCTGTAGGGATACCGCGGATCTGCATATGCGACAGCTAAAGCATAATCTGCGCATAAATGGCAGGAATTAAAGATCGAGTAATATCGGGTTTATCAATTTCCCCACCAGTTCCTATTGGACGCAGCATTTGATTGTACGAAACATAAATTTCATAAATTATCAGATTTGAAATTTCAAATGTTAA
>QKWP01001449.1:69329-106157 GCA_003550325.1 Gigaspora rosea
CAAACTCATATGATCATGAAATTATTTTTTCATTATATTTTCTTTCATGTGTTATGAAATAAACATGTTTATTCAAATTAAAATTCAGTTAATAACTCTCTATGAATCATGATCATAAATTGCCAAACAATATATACTTATGCCCATAAATCTTATTTTTTAGTACTTACAAAAATAGTATTTAAATACTACATTCAACATGTTGTTTTGATGTAAAAGAAGCAAAAAATAAAAAAAAAATTGTCCAATATACGTAAGTGTGGGGTATATACAGTCACTTTATTTGAACACATGTAACAATCTGCAATTATTATTGCTTGTCTCATCGTGTGCCCCTTCCTCGCACACAACAGTCATGACCAATCCATCATATAGTCACGTCCTCTTCCTGTATCTAATCACGTAATTCAGTATGGATAGTGTTGCGGAACAAGCCGCAGGACGTCACGTGAGCAGAACTTTTCGAGCAACATGGTCTTTCTTTTTCTTTCATCTTTCATCTTTATTCCCAAAACCCAATGACTCGTCCCTCTTTCTCCCCTTTCTTTCTTCTTTCCTTTTGGGAGTAGTGGAGGGGAATGCTGGACGCAATGTTGAGCAGAAAACTCAAAGAACGAAGGAAATCAATACAGATCATCAGGTTACTCAAATACCATTTCGTCATACATGATCTGCAATCATATAAAGGGTCCGGTGACTCGCAATAATGTCCCGCCTTGTGACTTTGTTCACTAGGGATCATTATTATTGCTTGTCTCGTTGTGTGCCCCTTCCTCGCACACAACAGTCGCGACAACACTTCTATAGTCACGTCCTCTTCCTGTATCTAATCATATAATTTAGTATGGGATTATTGATGAGGATCGTGACTCTTAGGTACAAGAAATGTTTCAAACCTATACACAACTACCCTTTACCTCTATCACGTGACATCCTGCCAAACATCCTTATCTCTTTTAACCCTTTAACCTAGCTTAACCTGAGCTCAGTGTTGGGTGTATGCACCAGTCTTATCTATACACACACATAAGCCTACGTCGACTATGCTCTATTAATACCAACGCACGAACCTGCGCGCCTGTTCTTCCCTTTTTTTTCCAAAAAATACACTGTACTATATACTTATATGCCATTTCCTCCAACTTTAATTTGACAATAGCGTGGGGTGTACATGCTTGCCCCACTTATATATACGATGTTTGTATGCCATGCTTATACCCTTACAAGAACATGCGCACCCGTCTTCTTTCCCCTTTTTTTTTTTTGCCATCAATACTCTGTACCGTAAACTCCTATACCCTAATTTGAAAGCGGTGTAGGGTATCTACACTTGCCTTACTCATATATGCATACGATCATACCCGATCGCATGCCTTATTTGTACTCTACACGAAACATGCGCATTCGTTCTCTCCTCTCTCTCTTTTTTTTTTCGAACAACAATGTACCTGTTTCATATACCTAAATACCAATACCCTTTAATTTCGAGAGCAGTATAGGGTATACACTCGCCTTAACTATACACACACGAACATACACTTGCATTCGTTCGTTTGTTCTTCTTTTTTTTTTTCCTTTTCTCCAATGGTACTTGTGCTCTATACTCATATTATTACCCTTATGCTCTATATACCGGTATACCATTTCCTTTTATTTCTCGCCCGGATTTCATATTCAACACTCTCTTTATTAGAGATTATGAAGATACATAATGGGAGTGGTGCTCCACTCAATCACTTTTCTCTTCTATTTTTACATACTGTGCTCATAACAACTCTACGTATACTGTGCTCATAACAACTCTATATACACGTGATATATTACGTGATAAAGCATAATGGAAGATCGCCAACGCTAAGGTATGGCGCCTCTTTTTTTTTTTTTTTTCCTAATAGCGAGTCCAAGCCCATGCTTATGGTGTGGCATATTTAACTCATTACGTACAACATCAATTTTATAACAACCCCCGGTGCATTCAACTCGTACATGACAACATCAACGAGTTCGAGCCCATGCAATAGTGCGGCGCATTCAGCTCGGTTCACATGACAGCATCACGGGTTTGAGCCCACGCTATGGTGCGGCACATTCAACTCAGTTCACATGACAACATCAACGAGTTTGAGCCCAGTGGCACATTCAACTCGGTTCACATGATTCAACTCGTTATACATGACAACAGGCAGGGCACTAGATGAGCCCATGCTTATGGTGTGACATATTTAACAGTTATTTATCTCATTACATACCATATCGATTTTATAGCAACGAGTTCAAGCCCCCACTATGGTGCGGCGCATTCAACTTGTATACATGGCAACATCAATGAGTTCGAGCCCCCGCTATGGTGCGGCGCATTCAGCTCGGTTTTCGGTTCACATGACAACATCACGAGCTTGAGCCCACGCTATGGTGCGGCACATTCAACTCGGTTCACATGACAACATCAACAAGTTTGAGCCCACGCTATGGTGCGGCACATTCAACTCGGTTCACATAATTCAACTCGTTACACCTGACAACAGGCAGTGCACTAGATGAGCCCATGCTTATGGTGCGGCATGTTTAACTCATTACATACAACATCAATTTTATAACAACGAGTTCGAGCCCACACTATGGTGCGGCGCATTCAACTCGCACACATGACAACATCAACGAGTTCGGGCCCACGCTATGGTGCGGCGCATTCAACTCGGTTCACATGACAACATCACGAGTTTGAACCCATGCTATGGTGCAGCATATTCAACTCGGTTCACATGATTCAACTCGTTACACATGACAACAGGCAGGGCACTAGATGAGCCCATGCTTATGGTGCGACATATTTAACTAATTACATACACATCAATTTTATAGCAACGAATTCGAGCCCACACTATGGTGCGGTGCATTCAACTCGCACACATGACAACATTAACGAGTTCGAGCCCATGCTATGGTGCGGCGCATTCAACTCGGTTCACATGACCACATCACGAGTTTGAGTCCACGCTATGGTACGGCATATTCAACTCGGTTCACATAACAATATCAACGAGTTTGAGCCACACTATGGTGCGGCACCTTCAACTCGGTTCACATAATTCAATTTGTTACACATAACAACAGGCAGGGCACTAGATGCATTTACTCACACACGTACCTTTTGTCTATAATCTGCTACATGCATCTATAATCTCTATTGCCTACCACCATATGATATTACCTTTATTCATATAAGCCTTAATTTCATATGAGCAACAAATCAGGTGATCCTCGCGATAATAAACCTAGCATGACTATCATCAATGCATAGGACTAATTTGAGAGCGGTATGGGGTGTACACACCCGCATAACCCTATAGCAATACTAAATCTATACGTGCACCTTCGCTTACATCATACCCGAACTTATGCATTCACATGCCTTATTTATTCCTAACACGAACATGCGCGTTTTTTTTTTTTTTCTTTTTTTTTTTTTTAACAGTACTCTAATTGTCCGAAGCGTAGCGTAGGATGATCTATAGTTTAGCAATAGACCAGAATTTGTGTGTGTTTATGTCTGTCCTATTTTTAGAATAACCAATCACAGTACATATACTGGTTACACAATATGCACTTATGTTATACAAAGGCCCAGTGCATTGTTTTTGCAAAAATAATTTTTGGTTACATGCCGCTAATGTCATGTAATGTTACACAAATCTTATTTTAGTAACCTACTCAAGTTGGATTAATTGAACCAAAATAGGGTTTTTTTGAACCAAGATTGGGTTCATACATATTGTTTTACATAACAGATATACTGTATACAGTACATATATTATTGCTTCGGACATTTATTAGCTCCTGATAACCTAGTATATGCTCCTATACTATTACTCTTGACCTTAATTTGAGGACATATAGTGTACGCACCTGCCTCATCTATATCACACATAAACATGCGTGTTCATATGCCTTAATTATACCAATACGAACATGCGCGTTCATTTCTCTTTTTTTTTTTATTTTTTTAATTTTTTTTTTCCAATAGTGCACTATTATATACTCCTAAACCATTTCTCTTACCATTAATTTGAGAATGGTATCGGGTGTACATGCACGCCTCATCTATATCACACATGAACCTGTGCATTCACATGCTCTAATTCACCACACGAACATGCGCGTTCATTTCTTTTTCTTTTTTTTTTTTATAATACCCTGCACCCTGTACTATATACTCACATTACAACTGTAGCCGTATTACTTTCATATGTATTGCATAAATTCCAAAATGATTTACAGGTAAATCCAACTCTATTCCAACCAAGAATTAATTTAAATTCGTACGAAATACTTTTTGTACTCGCTGGTCGCACGTATTCGCCATTGTATTGGCTAGTGCATATCCACCCTTTTTCCTAAAATATTACTAGGAAAAATTGCAAGAGTTGGGAGTCAGTATGGTGTTCTTGTAAAGTCGTTTACCAATACCACTTTACTTAATTCTCATTATTTCTATATATATATTTAGGACCGACTACAGAATCTATATATGATTTTTATTCTTGAAGGCTTGTTCGCTTGATAAGAAAAAAGCAGCAACAAAGAAAAAACTGGCTTGTTCTTGCGACGGTGCTGGACGCAATGTCGAGCAAAAAACTCAAAGAACGAAGGAAATCGATACAGATCATCAGGTTACTCAAATACTATTTCGTCATACCTGATCTGCAGTCACATGAAGGGTCCAGTGACTCGCAATAATGTCCCGCCTTGTGACTTCGTTCACAAGCGGATCATTATGGCGTGATTGATCAAGGAAAAATTCGATCTTGTTCTTTTTGTTTCTGCCCCCTATTATCTTTTTTTTATAAATAGTGTTAGTTTTGACCTGCGTAAAAGATGTATCATTGATTTGTCTTGTAATAAAAATAAACCGATCTGGTTTCTTTGTTCTTCGTTTAATAAAAGAACTGTTTCGTGAATTCACCGTATACCCTTAACCTCGCCAAATCGTTACACCTCTCACTCAAACTTTACATGCACAAACACCATTCGATTAACTGATATATACTATATATTATCAAACTCAATTACTTCACATCACCCAACCGAGAGAGTTGGATCGCTATCATTCTAGCATGTGCTGTACGTACGTCTGACAAGATACCAGACACATAAGCGACATCTAGGATTATAATCGGATAATCCTTATCCTTGATCCGATATGTAATACGGATCCATCTGTTTAAAATTAACGGATACGGATATCCGAAATTAATCCGAATTATCAGATGAATCCGAATTTATCAGATTACGGATCGAAGCACTATATTATACATATTATACTGTATATCTGATATAGTATGCTTACTTTATATATATATTTAGTAAGATGATGCATTTATAAATATATAATACGTGGCTTATGTTTAAATTGTTTATGCTACGTACGTACGTAAAATTGTTTATAAAGCTTATACGTACTGTAAATACTAAAACTAGGGTTTAATTTAAATTTAT
The DNA here is from genome assembly GCA_003550325.1 of Gigaspora rosea. Taxonomy (NCBI): domain Eukaryota; kingdom Fungi; phylum Glomeromycota; class Glomeromycetes; order Diversisporales; family Gigasporaceae; genus Gigaspora; species Gigaspora rosea. The sequence continues at coordinate 74,826 of QKWP01001449.1, forward strand.
AATCAGGGTAGAAAATACCTATTCATTTCATGGCTATTCAAAAATATTATTCTTGATTCAATTTATTTTAATTACTGTATTTTAATTATCAAAAAAAAATACTTGAAATAGGGCTGTATCGGTACGGCTGGAAATAAAAAGTATTTCTGCCGATTATAATATATATATATCTTTATAATTAAATACTGTATATACTAAATATTTTTACTTAAAAAGCATCAAATTGGTTTTTCTTTTAAATCTATAAGCAATTTTAAATTTAACCAAAAAAAATTTTTTTTTTATAAAATTTACTATATACTGTTACCAGAGTTATGTGGCCAAATTTTTAATTTTATCAGTAAAAAATGTTTATTAAAAATATCAAAATAAATTAAAAAAATAGGTTCTGTAATTTTGGTTTAATATATATATATATATATATTTTTTTTTTTTTTTTTTTTTTTTTTTTTTTTTTTTTTTTTTTTACAGAAAAAAAAAATTGTTCTCACACTGTATTTGCGCGTAATTACGTGTAATTACGCACATGGGTGTTATTTTGAAATTTTCACTTTTTGAAAAGTGTATATTTGACTCAAAATAATGCGTCTTCTATAAATTTTTTTTTGCCGCATTGCATCTGAACCTAATTGGATTGGCATATATAGCCAATACTATATAATCAGTGTTGGGCAAATTAGTGGTCAACCAAAATTTGCTGGTCAAATTGGTCAATAATAAATTATATTTGAATATTTTATTTGACCAATTTGACCAGACTTGTTAGATTGGTCAGGTCAAACTGGCTGGTCTAATCAAATGATTCGAAATATTAGATATTGCACGTGCTCAAATAACGCGCAGTTACGCGCGTTATTGCGCACAAATACAGTAGGTTTTTATTTTACTGGTTTAAGGTGTAATGATTTAAGCCGGCTAAGCCAGCCGATGTAATGTATCGGCTGGCTAATGCGGTTAAAAGCTAACTATTATAAGAATCCTCCGAAAAGGAAAATAAATGGACATAAAGTACGGGCCAAATATCCCGAAATATTCCGAATGCAGGCCAATAGTTAGCCGTTAGCCAGCCGCTTAGCCAATGATTTATTCGGCTGGCTAAGCCAGCCGACTAAAACCATGTGGCTTAAATCACTATTAAGGTGTCTCGCACTGTATAAATAAGAATTTACTTTTTTTTTTTTGAATCTAATCATCAGCTTAATTTTCGCGATCAAACCAACGAAAATGTCCTCTATTATGGCACAAGAATATTTTATTATCTCGCTTCATTACTCGTCAAGCATATTTCTTCAACCAAAAAAAATTGGATTAAGAAATTCAAACTCTGTTCTATTTTAATCATCGCTTTCGAGATCATATACAAACTCTAACCTAAATAAATACCTAGGTAAAATCAGAAAAGCCTTACTAAATAACTTCCAGTATAAAATATTTTCTGATATTTTTGCGATCTAATTTTTTTAACATTTTGTTGTTTGTGATTGCTATGTTACTGTAGTGAACATAATTGTAATAGGCCTTGCTGGTTTAAATGAATACAATGTGGAATAGAAAAACCTTAGGTAATACCAATAGTAAGTTAATCGGTTCCAATCAACTCATAAACAATCACTTCAAAGATACTCTATTTCAGACAAGCTTGTTTTTTTTACAGACGATTAATTTACAAACAAGTTTATTTGTAGGCAGTATAATATTAGTATTAATTCAGCAATAGCTCATTTTACAGACAAATTAATTCTAGTCATTGTCATTAGGGTTAGGCTTAGAATTAGAATTAAGATTAGTATAATTTATAGAAAAACTTGTTGGTGAAACAAAATGAATTCCGTAAATTAGTCATCTATAAAAATAAGCTTGCTGGTGAAATGAGTGTTGATGGAATGTGGTGTCTTTGAAATAATTGTCAGCAAAATAATGTGGGTTCTAAGTTAATTGCTGCCGTTTATTAATAATAAACAAAATTTTAATACCGACTTTCTTTTTTAGATCAAGAATGCTTTCCAATAAATGATGCAGAATATTCAGACAAATTTGAATTTACAAAAAAAGAAATTCCTATTATTGCTCAATACCATAATTTGGAAAGTCATTTATTTAGAAGAAATAAAATAATGATATGATGGTAATAAAGCAGGTGATAATATTTAGCTGTATAATTCCTACTTATCCAGAGTGGATCAGAATTATGAATGCCGAGAGACATAACACTGCGAATATTGTTCAAAAGTGTTACTTTCTAGTGCATATCTAGCTTTGCAACTGTGGCACGTCCAGAAATCCATAGGTTTGAACCAAACGGTAAATATTCATTTAGTGTTTAAGTATGTATCTGCTATATAAAGCAAAGCGTGGAAACCTCCAGTCATTATTTGACAATGTTTGTTAATTTATATAATAATCTGAAAATCCTTCAGGACAATAAAAAGGACGATGCCGATAACCAAAAGTATATCACTATGTTTATCAGCAAGAAAGGTTTGGCCTTGAGAAGAATGGAATGTAAGTATAATGATTTTTGTGCTCAAAAAATAGTACTACTTGCAAGTTAAGATTTTTTATTTTAGTTCGCAGTGCATGGTCACATGCATATGGAAATCGGACTGATTTTACCGACGCGAAGTAAATCAATATCCGCCTCATACAATCGATAATGGCAAACATACCCGAAAAAATAGTGCCTTTCAATGGCATATAACTTAATAAAAGGGAGACAAAACACCATTGGTGTTTATGAAAAGGGTAATAAAGCTCATGGTTTAATTGATACATCTACGAGGTCCAGAAAGCAGAATAATTATATGAAATTCAGCAGCACTACACAAACTCAACCAAACTCAGTTGTATCATGAAGGAAAGATAAACAATTAAATCTTTATTAGACTCTAAATTCTAAAATTTAGGTTATTAGTTATTATTCAATAATTCCGAAGTAGCTAGCAAAAGTATTGAAAAAAAAATATATTTGTATACCATCCAAAAAATGAGTTTCTAGTCATCAATCAGTAAAAAATATATTCGGAAAAATTCAGTTAGATTTTATTAATTAGAGTATACAATTGCAGTTTGTATATTTTTAATAGTATAGAAATTTATATTCGGCAGATAATAAATTTGATATGATTGATATATACTGATACATATAAATAAAGGCTGAAAATTTTTGTCCATATTTAGTTGTATCGGCTTTTATTTGTCAATTTCAGATATGATTGGCAAGTATGTAAAAGTGAGGTCGGACACATATGATAAAATATTATATGTACAAGAATAATATAAAATATTTTGTCTATCGAAAAATTTGGATTTTTATGCACTCCTTAGCAGCACCCAATCAAAATCTAGACATGTTACACTAACAAATAATAATTATTAACAAAAAAATAACAAAATGAGAGGTTGTGTTTAAAATCTTCTTTTCATAAGAATTTTGTTCGCATAGTCCAATCAACCCATTCAAATCATTCTCACAATTTACTACCAAATCCGAATTACCAAAATTAATCCAAGAACCGCTATTATTAAGTATTGCTTGCGAAGAAACTTTAACACGACTAAGTATATGATTATCATCTTCAAAGCAAAAGATAAAACTGTAAAATTTATATTAAATATAAATATAAAAATAAATATATAATATATAAAATATAAGCATAAAATAAAATTTAATAAGTGTAAAAAAAATAATAACAGATAATAAATCACCTATCACTAGTTTGATCCCATTGTGGCAGAAGAGTAAGATATGTTACTTTTAAACCTAGAGGATTATATCCACCAATTATTTTTGATGAATTTGAGACTTTAATTAATACAAGAACAGCTCCACAATGATCACTACAACTCTTGATAAAATTAGTGGGATTAAACTCTCCATGTGTTGCTTTGTAAATAAGTTCGAATTGATAAGAAGGTTTTTTAACGAAAAAATCTCTTTTTTCAACCCATTTAATAATAACAGCAGCTTTATATTTATCAATTAGAACAGAATCGATATGTAGAGAACCACAACGTGGACGAAGTATATGATTTCTTTTGGTTATAAAATAATTTTCTGAACTTTCATAAAGATCACTAGGTATTAATGCTTTATATGGTCTAACGTTATCATAAAATTCTAAGCCAGACATTTCATGAAATCGAATATGTGGTATAATAATTCTTTAAGGTATATCGATATATAATTATGTATATTGACGGAATTAACATCACGAGAAGACTTTGCCCATTTTAGTAAAAAATTCCAAAGATCAATTTCTTTAACAGTTAGAAAATCACTTTGAATAAATTCAAATAAAATATCACGATCTAGATTTAATAAATCTTCAGAATTAAAGAATGGTTCTGGATCAAGATAGAAAATATACTTGAGATGTTGACAAAGTTTTTCACAAACTTTGGTGCTTGTTGAATGTGTGTAAAGTAGAGGTAAAATTTTTTCGTAACCAAGAGGATTCTTCTTTAATAAGCTAAATTAATATATTAACATTTGTATATATATATATATATATATTATACGTGTATATTATTAATTTATTCGTAAAAAAATAAGTGAACTTTAAGTATAATAAAAGTATAACCTTACATGTTCTTGGCTACATTGAACTAACTCATCTAAATTTAATTCGTCAGAAGCAATAAGAAGCGCCAAGACATTTGAAGGTGATTGATCCGTTAGATCCAGTATATACATATCTTTTAACTTATTTAATTAGAAATTTTAATGAAATTAAGTTTAATTGATGATCCGGATAAGATCGGCACTATTACTATATTGGGACAATAGTAAATTTTGGGGATAAGTACAATATAAATTTTTATTATATGCTGAAATCTGAGCGGAGTCAAATGAAAAATAATTTTTTTATTAAGCTAACGATACATGTCGATTAATTGAAAGTTGTAGAGCTCGACGAGACGCATCTAACGGTGGTTAGATCATCCAAATCGGCCCAGTGGATGGCGAGATATTATTAAGGAACGATTGGCCGACTATGTAAAATCTCTATGTAAACAATATTTGTTTACATAGAGATTTTACATAGTCGGCTAATCGTTTCTTAATAATATCTCGTCATCCACTGGGCCGATTTGGATGATCTAACCACCGTTAGATGCGTCTCGTCGAGCTCTACAACTTTCAATTAATCGACATGTGTCGTTAACTTAATAAAAAAATTACTTTTCATTTGACTCTGCTCAGATTTCAGTATATAGTTAATATCATAGGAATTTTGCCCCAATTTCTAATATAGAAATAGTGCCGATCTTATCCGGATCAGTAATTAAACAAAAAAATAAATTCATTAATTTAACATACTGAAGAATTAAATGAAATGTAATAGGGGATATATTTGTTTTGACAAAAATGAATTTGCCATTATCGTTACAATTTGCCCATCTTTCAGATAAAGCGGTTTTAAAGTAAGAAGATCTAGCACATAAAATATTAGAATGGGCATTAAAGATTTCTATATCAGGTTCTTTTCCAACTTGAATCATAACATTATAATCATTGGAATTATGAAGGAGTTGGTAAAGATCTTTTCTATGAGTTTCAGAATAATTAAAGAAAGTCATAATTATATCGATAAAATTCTTGACGGGTTATATATATATATATCATTCGTTATTTAGAAGAACAATTTACACTGTTATTAAGCACTATTGTAATTGTTTTTTGCCAGCGTAATTTAAATATTTATCCTAATATATACGTTATAATTTAGAGTTTTCTCAAGTACAGTCAGGGCATATACCAAATTTGAAATCAGAGATCTAGAATGATCTATGAAATTCGGCGAAATTTAATAACCCAGTAGCACCGACAGATTTTCACTATTACGTGGTGTCTTATCCAATAGCGAGAGCTAGCTGATGGATGATCAGCCAAACACATACGTACAACGATTTTTTTTTAATAAAAAAAATAATTTATTTTAATTTTGTTTATTTTTCTTGATTAAAATAAATTATGTATGCTAAGTATTTTCAATGCTTTTAAAGCTTAAATCTTGACAATCTATTTACTAAAATTTATAGGTTAGGAGAAAACACGCGTTTAATCTTCCTTGATCTTCAAAAAAATTTTTTAATACAGGATTACATGTGCAACGAATTTTAACACTGATCGTCTTAACGCTATAATCTTTCAGGGTGAGGGAAAAGCGGTACGGACTTTCAAATATGTTATAAATCTATAATATATTTGAAAGTCCGTACTGCCTTTTTTCCCTTGGCAGTATTCATATAAGCTAAGTCCATGAAACATGTTTATTCTATCTCTATTATATATAAAGTTAGAGATGTTAATCGACTCAACCGATTAACCGATTAAAGAACAAAGTCAAACAAGCCGATTCTTAATAAAAATGGAAAAGCCTTCTTAAATGTTGCACATTTAAAGTATCATTCAAAATTCTAGCCAATTAAAAATTGCCAGATAACTAATATTACTGTAAAAAAAAAGTTAGAAAACATAAAAATTGGAACATTAAAAAAAATTTATCAGTCCCTGTTACTCGGCCGATTACTACTAGTCAACTGACTGACGTAGATAAATTGTCAATAACGATAATAATTGATTAATGAAATTTACCGTAAATTAAGGATTGGAACCGCCTAAAATTTTTCTTAATCGTTTAATCGTTTAACCGTTTAACCGTTTAATTTGGCCGGCAATAAAACAATTCCGGCCCACGACCAACATAATTCTGCCCGGAACTATGAGCAACTTTTAAACGGGTAAACGGTAAATAGTCGTCGTATACAAAAAACAGAATCTATATTAATCAAACCTGGATTTTTTTAGATTGCCTATTATAGATTCAAAATGTGTATACTCTTCAAAGTTTTTTTCGGCTGTATACTAGACCCGAGATCTATAATAGGTTTTAAAATTGGTAGACCCGGGTCTTGTAGTGACATCATACTATATTAAATCACAAAATGAAAAAAAATTTTACGTTTAAAAAATCATTACTACATTGAAATAAACATTTAACTTGTGTATACAGTTAAAACAAGCTATGAAAATGTAAAGATTTATCCATGATTCCATAAACTCGGGTTTAGTACATCAAACCTATTTTCGGTTATTTTCGGCGATAAATTCAATGTAAAAAATTTGATATGGTAAAATGAAATTTTAGAGTTTTGCTTTACCGTTACGTATAGTTATTAGTTATTATAATTACAGTATTACTAAATCATGTCAGAAAGAAACTAAATAAAAAAAAAATTATGACAAAAAATATTTTTTAGTATCGGTTTGTTGATTACAAACTTATAACAACAAATATTGTTAATTAAAACACCAATACTAAGAAAGGATTTTTAAGTGTTAGACACATTCTTATTGGTATTTCCTTAATTGTAATATTTTTATTGGTCACAGCAAAGAAAGATCCGAATTCTAAAAATTTGAATTTATCACTTAACTATTCTACGGTGAAGGATTTAAAATTAAGTGGGTTGCATAAAAATAGTCATGAAGAAGAATACGTGTAAATGTTTTCCTTTATTATATATATTAGACATTATTATTAATAAAACAAATTGAAATAGTTAAGCCTTGAAATTAAATCCAAAAAGAATAAATAAAATTTACTAATCAAATCGGATCTCATATAGGTTCAAGTCCCAAAGTCAGGCCAAAACCTGACCCTCTGTTAAATATTTGAGTAAGATATTTCGAGCTCCATTTACATCCCTGTCGATTACCAAATCACATGATTCACACCGGAATGTTTTTGATCCACCAAGATTATTTTTTATGAGTCCACAATTTCCACAGGTCTTTGATGTATACTCTTCGGTGCATTCAATGATCTTGCAACCTTTGAACTCCTGCGACTTATGATTCAAGAACATCCGAAACCTGTAATGCGACCAGGTCAGCATTGCTCGAGCGGTTTTCGATCGAATTTTTCTCTTATTCTTCAAAACCATCCTTGAAGTTTCGAACTTGGGCAATAAAATGATCTCATAATTCGCACACAGCCATTTGGCAAGCTGATGATGGCACTCGTCAACCAAATTACGGATTCGGTGTACGATTCGTACCATTTTCTTTCTCAGTCGAAATCGTTTTCTTTTATTTATTCTTCCTAAAGCAAGATCTTTGTCGCTTTGTAATTTATCATATTTCTTGGATAATTTGTATACTTTATCAAGATCACCGTTACCCCATTCGATTAATTGACCATCGGGATCGTAACCGGTCATGAACGTGCGAACTCCGGGATCGAGAGAGATTATTCGTCCTCGAACATCATCTTGGTTGTCAATGATTTTCATAGGAACGGGTACACACAGGTAGAAATGGCCCAACCTATTCATGGTTATGTTTACTGTATTGTTTATCTCTGGTGGTTTTTCTGATGTGATTATGGTTTTCAGGAACGCGTATTCTCCTCTATTTTTCTTCCAGTCTCTTGCCAGTATCGAGATTGTTTGAGATCGGTCTTTCTTTGTTTTGTACTTCATTCTAAAATTATTACCATGTAATTTTTTATTCGTTTTGTAGGCCCTTGTCAGTTGTCTAATTACTTGCGATCTTGTTGCATACGGTGTTTGTTTTACCCATGATAATTCATTGTTCATAATCCCCTCATCGTTCAAATAATGTCTTGTTATGATCTTCATATCACTTATCCCATCGTCTTGCATCATGCTAAGAGCCTTGTTGTATGTCCATCTTACGGTCCCCATCCATTTTCTTAACGTTTCTTTTTCTTCTGTGGTTGGGTACATTCTTATCTTTCTGGTTTTCAATTTCTTTCCGTCGTCGTCGTCGTCGTTTTCGGTTGTTTTTGGCTGATCCGAACCTTGGCGTAATAATGAGTGATAATAGGTCCTCGGCAAGCTCACCGTATTTGGTGTCATTAACGTTGACGTCCGAACCGAGTACCATGATCTTTGTATCGTTCTTACCAAGGATCCGTTCGAAAAGCCGACGTTTTTTGGTAACCATAATTTCTTCGATATCTCCTCGGTATGATGGTTCCAAAATGGACGTAAAGTCCTTACGTTTTCAGTTGAATTCGTGGTCTGGGAATCTCTGCCTGAGGTATTCACATTGTCTGTCGAGATTTTCTTTCTTCTTTTCTGAACTGACTTGCGCGTAATAGAGCTTTTTCTTTTCATCTATCTTTTCTTGACTTTCGAATTTCTTTTCCACATTTGCTACGGAATAACCACTTGGTGTTCTGACACTTAAAGATAATGTTTTTCTGATTTTTTGTTACGATAATTTGTCGTTGACATTATCTTGCTCAAATACGAAAACGGGACTTATTTATACTTGACGAGCTAGCTGAACGAAATTTGCCATTCATGCAATAAAAAACATTCCCTTTTGTCCGTGAACAATTAGAATCTATACATATGCTAGATTCCAAGAAAGCTAAAACAAATGCATCATATTAAAATTTCATATCAATTGTTGAGACGATAAATATTAATATATGTCGAGAAAGATACTTTAAACAAAAGACAATGACACATTAAATAACCACTGTTTACAATTGCTACAAATAGCTAGCTGTATTGTTTTTATGCTAAGCACAAAAGATACTTTAAACAAAAGGCAATGACACATTAAATAACCACTGTTTACAATTGCTACAAATAGTTAGTTGAACGAAATTCGCTATCCATGCATTATTTTGTCCGTGAACAATTAGAATCTATACAAATATCTGCTAGATTCCAAGAAAGTTAAAACATATCAATTGTTGAGACGATAAATACTAATATATATCAAGAAAACAAAAGGCAATGACACATTAAATAACCACTGTTCACAATTGCTACAAATAGTTAGCTGAACGAAATTCGCTATCCATAAATAAGACATTCCCTTTTGTCCGTGAACAATTAGAATCTATACATATATCTGCTGGATCCCAAGAAAGTTAAAACAAAGGTATATTAAATAGTGATTTCGTAAAGACCGGGACCGGACTGTAACTGGACCGAGGACCGAATGATTTTTGGTCTCAGTCCATAACGGTCCGGTCCTGGTTTAAACAATGGATAAGAAAAATGATGTTTTTTTATTCTTTTCAATAATGAACGATAATAAAGGCTTTTTGCCTTCGTCTTTCAATCTCTCTCAAAATTTTGAGACGAACAACAATAATATCATAAATGATCCTCTAATTAACACTAATTCTTAACGAAATAATCATTGACATCTCAACTTCTAATGATAAAATTACCGAAATTTCAATGCTTAATAATAAAAAATCACAAAAATAATCCATCTCCAGTGTGGCAATATATTACATTTTACGATGAATATTTAATTATATCGTATTAATAAAAATATAGAGATGTATGTGTATTGAAACTTAAAAAAGTCAAAATGTGTGTTGAAAAATTCTTATCGTAAGACCAATTTTAGGACCGAAGGACGGACTGACCGGACCGATTAACACTATTAATCGGTCCTATAAAGGACCAGGACCGACCGGGACGGACTGATCCATCACTAATATTAAACGCATCATATTAAAATTTCTTATCAATTGTTGAGACAATAAATACTAATATATATCAAGAAAGGTACTTTAAACAAAAGGCAATGACACATTAAATAACCACTGTTCACTGTATTGTCGTTTGCTATTTTTGTTACTATTAATATCTGGACACTCTGCCTTTGACATATTAAACATAACAGGTTTTTTTTAATGACCTTAAATATTCATAATTTTAATAAGTTATAAAAATATAGCAAAGCAATATAATATTGTACGTACTGTACGAACGTACGTTAACGTTAGAGGTATACATTTTATCTAACGAACATAACATAAATAAAATAATATCGAATAATAGTATTAATAATAGTATTATTACAAATTCAATCCAGTAAAGTGTTGCTACATTTTGTTAATCCAGCAATTTATTTAATTTTTTCAATTTTTCAATTTCTTCTAAGATATAAAAAAGGAACATTTAGGAAAGAATTTTATGAATTCGTGTTTCCAAATAATATATAAAAGTATTACTGTATTTTCCGAAGGTTATTCCATCAAGATCTCAGTAGAGGTAGTGAAACGTGGTAATAATTTTTCTTTTAATATATCACGAGAACAAATCATATTAATCAATTCTTCTCTGTAACGAAAGAATATCGTATATTTTCTTTGAGAAAAGAAGTATATGAGTATTAAAGTCACGTGCTAATAGAATTAATCATGTATCATTATTTGAGCCTATCAAAAATAATTTATACATTGAAAAATGTAGATTCGTTCACGGACAAAAGGGAATGTCTTATTGTATGGTAGCGGATTTCGTTCAGTTAACCATTTGTAGCAATTGTGAACAGTGGTTATTTAATGTGTCATTGCCTTTTGTTTTCTCGATATATATTAGTATTTATCGTCTCAACAATTGATATGAAATTTTAATATGATGCATTTGTTTTCTTGGAATCTAGCAGATATTTGTAATAGTTTCTTTCACGGACAAAAGGACGGCAAAATTTTTTCAGTATACTAATTTAGTTTATAATTAGTATTTCTTTATCATCGTCCCCGTTACCTATTATGATCGAATTATGACCTATATTTCCGGTACATTCCTGTATAGTAAATTCCCATTGCTACATTATTTTGTAACTAGAAATTGCACATGCGGGCGGCTTCGCCGCCCATTTCAGCTATTAATTAGAGTAAGTAGATAGTGTGACAATAATTTCTTGTCATCTGTCAGGTTGCGGATGAAAGCTGATAATTCACCAGAAAACAATATTTTTCGTGAATAGGGATTAACTGCCTAAAATTTTTCTTATTAATCGTTTAATCGTATAACTGTTTACCATTTAAAAATTACTTCATAGTTCTGGGCAGAATTAGGCAGAATTATGTTGGTCGTGGGCCGGAATTATTTTAAAGTCAGCCAAATTAAGTGATTAAACGGTTCCAATCCCTAGTCGTGAAGTAATCAGTTATTATCTCCCGAACTGATGTCTGATGTAAGCATTTAATGATTTTCTTATTCGACCATTCCCGTATGAATATGCAAATTTACACTTACCTCATACGTACTGTAAGAGGCGAGTGAAACTTTATGGTTAACTAAATTGCACAAGACATGACATATAACATGATGTTACCAATTACTGATAATTTTTATTGTAAAAAAACATCGAATTAAATTTTTCTAATGAATTTAAATTAGCTCGTTTTTTTAATGAAAATAAAATAACTCCACTCAATACACACGGCTAGTTTTAAATGTAAATAGGAAAGCACATAAATGGCAATCTTTATATAGCACTCGGTTTTGCTTCGCTTGGTCTCTTTGCAAATCTGTTTTTTTTTTTTACATCATAAACGTTATTGACAAATTTTTTTTGTATGGCTTTTGACCCGTTTAGCTTTGCCTAGACTTTTTTCAAGTTCAATTTATATTATATTTACATTGTGACACTTTCTTCTATGGTATATTTCTCGGCATCGCTTCGCTCAGCCTCGACTCAAACTTCACAAGTCATATCGCAGAATCAATGCTTCGTAATCATATGAATATAACCTAAGTTTAGAATTGAAATTACAGTAATTTTTTTAATTAAACGAGATTAAACCCGAGTTGGCACGAGCTGGTAAATTCGTTATGATCATTATAAGCGAAACTTGCATTCTTTATTATATAGTTCGAAATAATATTCAGGGGTATTATAAGTTTAAATTGGGCCATTATTCAAAATAATGCCTACTAATGTAATCAATTAATTTAAACATATTTAGATAATTAATTAAGGTTATAAGGTGGATAAATAGTCAGATTTTTTTTTGCTATTGGTAATTAATAATAAAATGCGACAAGCCTAATAAACCCGAGTTGCTGCAATTTAGTAAATTCGTTATGATCATTACTCTAAGCCGATAAAAAAAACTCCCCACGATTAAAAAATTGATTTTTGATTTTATACAGTGAATTTTACTGGATTGTGATCCAGGTTTCATTACGGCGCATTTGCGAAGTTAAGCGGGTAATTGGTCACCAAATCTAAACATTTGGTCCCCAAAATTAAATTTTAGTTACCAGATTATATATTAATCAGTCAATGTTAAACCCCGAAAAAATTTTTTGTACCCCTGATCTGTACTGATAACGCGTTTAACCCATTTCCCCACTCTCATTAGACATAGAATTTATTAAATGACGCATCATAACTTTGGGAATATTGATTATCACAGTCAAAATCTATATTTAAATATTAGTAGTCAAAAAAATTTTTCAAATTTTGGGGTAGTTCGCAAATGCGCCGTAATGTTACTCCTTTTTTTTTATATTAAATAAATAATAAATAAATAATAAATAAAATAAGATAAACGATTTCTTTCTCTGACGAAATACAAAAGATATATTTAGAAAAGATATTTCGCCATGAACATTTTGAACAATCAATGATTATCATTTCATCTGACCCGTAGAAAATCCGACAAAAAAACAAAAAAAATGCCTAAATGTATCTGTAAATTCAAGTAGACGCTAAAACTTTTTTATCATCATCTAAATGCTGTTTTGACTTTTTTTTCGATAGCAAATGCATTTTGCAAAAGTAATTGCATTTTTCGAAGGCAATTGCATTTGCAAAAACGATAGCTATCAATCTATTACAAAAATGACGGATTGAAATTTCCTTTCCTGGACCTTTAAAGACCTTTAACTAGTTCATAAACGCACACAATTATTACACTACATGTACAAACACGGAAAAAATGATTTGGCAAAATTGAAGACCTTTAAATAGTCGTTGTTCTTACCTAATTTTTGGTAATCGGATAATTCTAGTTAGATGTATATAAAGATCACTAGATGCAAAGAGACAAAGGGACAGCTTTTCTTTCACTCTAGTTTCATATAAAATAATTTTAATAAACACATAATATTCGCTCTCCCAACAATATAAATTACATTCTTTTAATATTCTAATGTTCACGGCTTAAAGCTAAATTGGCAACGAAGTACATAAGTCTCTCCCCAAGCCGTGACAATGGATAGCGAATTTCGTTCTGTAGCAATTGTAAACAGTGGTGATTTAATGTGTCATTGCCTTTTTTTTAAAGTATCTTTCATGCTTAGCATGATGCAAGACGATGGGATAAGTGATATGAAGATCATAACAAGACATTATTTGAACGATGAGGGGATTATGAACAATGAATTATCATGGGTAAAACAAACACCGTATGAAATAAGATTGCAAGTAATTAGACAACTGACAAGGGCCTACAAAATGAATAAAAAATTACATGGTAATAATTTTAGAATGAAGTACAAAACAAAGAAAGACCGATCTCAAACAATCTCGATACCGGCAAGAGAATGGAAGCGAAATAAAGGAGAATACGCGTTCCTGAAAACCATAATCACATCAGAAAAACCACCAGAAATAAACCACACAGCAAAAATAACTATGAATAAGTTGGGCTGTTTCTACCTGTGTGTACCCGTTCCTATGATGTTCGAGGACGAATAATCTCTCTCGATCCTGGAGTTCGTACGTTCATGACCGGTTACGATCCCGATGGTCAATTAATCGAATGGGGTAACGGTGATCTTGATAAAATATACAAATTATCCAAGAAATATGATAAATTACAAAGCGACAAAGATCTTGCTTTGGGAAGAATAAATAAAAGAAACCGATTTCGACTGAGAAAAAAAATGTTACGAATCGTGCACCGAATCCGTAATTTGGTTGATGAGTGCCATCATCAGCTTGCCAAATGGCTGTGTGCGAATTATGAGATCATTTTATTGCCCAAGTTCGAAACTTCGAGGATGGTTTTGAAGAATAAAGTAGCAAAAATATATAGACTTTCATCTCGTGGGAGATACGATTATCCAGACCCTGATTACAATGAGGTTGTCAGATATTGTATATCTTTGGCGAGAACGTCCATCCGAGAATATGCTGCGCTTGAGGAATCGATCACTTCTACAAAATGTCATTCAATGCAAAGTTTGGTATGAAAAATAAAAGTTTTGGTTTTTTTTTTTGTTATGCGTTGGTTAATACATATTTCTTTTTTATTTTCTTCTTCCAGCTGCCAAAGGAAAAGGAGCTTGAATGTTTACAAAGAGCTTTCATAAATATCGTGAATGAAATTGGTGTTGATATAAATGATGCGATAAATTCTCCTTACAAAAGTGACCTACTACAATATGTTAGTGGCTTAGGTCCACGAAAAGTCGATGCATTATATAAGAAAGTTTTAATTGAGGTAAAGCCTACCAAAATTTTAATGTGTATTTAACTTTATTTTAAATCGAAGATAATGTCAACTTTGTTTAATGTCTTATCATGTTAGGGTCAGTCCATGAACATGAAAAGAAGATATGGACGATGATGAGGCAGAGGAGGAATTACAACAATCTAATCGTCGCGATTTTCTTAGAAAATTATCAGCAGAACCGGATAGACTTAATGATCTTATTTTGGAGGACTATGCTAAAAGTCTGTCTAAATATTATGAGTTACCAACAAAATTGATTTTACATAATATCAAAACTGAAATGATGGCTCCTTATGCAGATCCTCGAAGGCCTTTTGAAATACCTACACCCGCAAAAATATTCGAAATAATAACAGGAGAAACTGAAGAAACCTTATACGAAGGTTTAATTGTGTGTGTAAAAATTTATAAGATTGAGGACAAGGCACTCAAATGCCAGCTTGACTCAGGGTTATATGGCACTATTACCATTGGTTATGTCGCAGATCACAGAATAGAGTCCCAGGAATTACGATCAAGATTTCATATAGATCAACAAATCTATGCAAAAATTTTGTCCATTGACAAGATAAAATTTTCTATTTTCTGCTACTCTGAGTTGCCGTCCGAGGGAAAGCAAACTTTTCAATCCCAACGTTCTGTATATTCAGATTACGATTATGATGCAGAGGCAAGGGCTCAAACTTTAAAACAAGGTAACGTTTATTTACATATTGTGTATAATTAATTATATAATTAATAGAAATAAATGTTATTTAAATTATGCTTTTAGTCAAACCAAGGAATGTACTTACTCATAAACCTCATACACGTGTAATACAACATCCTATGTTCAAACCGTTTACTTTTGCGGAAGCACAAGATTATCTTCGTGACAAACAATCTGGTTCGATGGTAGTTCGACCATCATCTAAAGGACTTGATAAGAGAAAAATTCGATCGAAAACCGCTCGAGCAATGCTAACCTGATCGCATTTCAGGTTTCGGATATTCTTGAATCATAAGTTGTGGGAGTTCAGAGGTTGCAAGATCATTTAATGCACCGAAGAGTATACATCAAAGACCTGTGGGAATTGTGGACTCATAAAAAATAATATTGGTGGATCAAAAACATTCCGGTGTGAATCATGTGATTTGGTAATCGAAGTATCTTACTCAAATATTTAACAGAGGGTCAGGCTTTGGCCTGACTTTGGGACTTGAACCTATATGAGATCCGATTTGATTAGTAAAAACATTTTTATTTATTCTTTTTGGATTTAATTTCAAGGTCGTACATCTTGAACGTTAATGCTTTAATAGTTTAAAAAATTCTTAAATCTATTTATCTATTTCAATTGATTTCATTTATCTGCTTATTTTGTTTACTCATTTCTCAAAAGATTGAATAATCAAAGATGAAGTTTAGATAAAACTGAAAATTATATTATTCTATAAGTAAGATAATCAATGATAACAGGTAAGTAAAATACGTACGTGCGTACGTATGTAGCATAATAAGTGAGTGGGATGTACACATCAAACGTCTCTTTGTAGTTTGGTTAAGATCAACGTACAATTATTATTAGTATAGTGTTACGTATTTTTTTTTATACAGTATAAATTTTTTAAATTGAGAATGACTAAGCCATCTAATTAATAAATGTGGCAGATTAAAATGAAATCAGATTAAAATGAAACTGGGGACCTCTCTTGCTCACCTTTAAAGCTTATAAAACCCACATATACTCGTTTATTAATAACCCTAACCCTAAACCCTAACCCTAATGCTAAAAAAAATGTCCCCTAAAAAATTTTAAAATTTTGCTTAAAAAATAAAAAAATTTCATTTTAATCCGATTTCATTTTAATCTGTCACAATAAATATGGATAATTATTTTGACATGGGCTAAAAGCCTTTTTGGTAAATTGTTTACGTACATTGATTTGCGATTTGTAATAGTTGTGATTAGAGCTTTGATTTTTTAAAAAAAAATCTGATTATATTTAATATTAATTAAATCTATTGCTTTGCTATTATTAAAAAATTATGAATATTAAAGGTCAAAGCAATAAGGGAGTGAATTAGAACCTAAAAAAACCTGTTATAAATGTTAATATGTCAAAGGCAGAGTGTCCAGATATTAATAGTAACAAAAATAGCAAATTAACAATTACGACAATACAGTGAACAGTGGTTATTTAATGTGTCATTGCCTTTTGTTTAAAGTATTTATTGTCTCAATTGATATGAAATTTTAATATGATGCGTTTTTAATATTAGTGATGGATCAATCCGTTCCGGTCGGTCCTGGTCCTCGATTTAATAGTGTTAATAGTCCGTCCTTCGGTCCTAAAATTGGTCTTACGATAAGAATTTTTCAACACACATTTTGACTTTTTTAAGTTTCAATACACATACATCTCTATATTTTTATTAATACGATATAATTAAATATTCATCGTAAAATGTAATATATTGCCACACTGGAGATGGATTATTTTTGTGATTTTTTATTATTAAGCATTGAAGTTTCGGTAATTTTATCATTAGAAGTTGAGATGTCAATGATTATTTCGTTAAGAATTAGTGTTAATTAGAGGATCATTTATGATATTATTGTTGTTCGTCTCAAAATTTTGAGAGAGATTGAAAGACGAAGGCAAAAGGTCTTTATTATCGAAAAGAATAAAAAAAAAATTTTTTTTTATTTTCTTTTATTAATTCATCATTTTTCTTATCCATTGTTTAAACCAGGACCGGACCGTTATGAGATGAGACCGAAAATTCATTCGGTCCTCGGTCCGGTTACAGTCCGGTCCCGGTCTTTACGAGGACCGATCCATCGCTACTTTGTTTTAGCTTTCTTGGAATCTAGCAGATATATGTATAGATTCTAATTGTTCACGGACAAAAGGGAATGTTTTATTGCATGGATAGCGGATTTTGTTCAGCTAACTATTTGTAGCAATTGTGAACAGTGGTTATTTAATGTGTCATTGCCTTTTGTTTTCTTGATATATATTAGTATTTATCGTCTCAACAATTGATATGAAATTTTAATATGATGCATTTGTTTTAACTTTCTTGGAATCTAGCAGATATTTGTATAGATTCTAATTGTTCACGGACAAAATAATGAATGCATGGATAGCGAATTTCGTTCAGCTAACTATTTGTAGCAATTGTAAACAGTGGTTATTTAATGTGTCATTGCCTTTTGTTTAAAGTATCTTTCGTGCTTAGCATAAAAACAATACAGCTAGCTATTTGTAGCAATTGTAAACAGTGGTTATTCAATGTGTCATTGTCTTTTGTTTAAAGTATCTTTCTCGATATATATTAAAATTTATCGTCTCAACAAATGATATGAAATTTTAATATGATGCATTTGTTTTAGCTTTCTTGGAATCTAGCATATGTATAGATTCTAATTGTTCACGGACAAAAGGGAATGTTTTATTGCGAATTTCGTTCAGCTAGCTCGTCAAGTATAAATAAGTCCCGTTTTCGTATTTGAGCAAGATAATTTCAACGACAAATTATCGTAAAGCACAAAAAATCAAAAAAAAACTTTAAGTGTCAGAACACCAAGTGGTTATTCCGTAGCAAATGTGGAAAAGAAATTCGAAAGTCAAGAAAAGAGATGAAAAGAAAAAGCTCTATTACGCGCAAGTCAGTTCAGAAAAGAAGAAAGAAGATCTCGACAGACAATGTGAATACCTCAGGCAGAGATTTCCAGACCACGAATTCAACCGAAAACGTAAGGACTTTACGTCCATTTTGGAACCATCATACCGAGGAGATATCAAAGAAATTATGGTTGCCAAAAAATGTCGGTTTTTCGAACGGATCCTTGGTAAGAACGATACAAAGATCATGGTACTCGGTTCGGACGTCAACGTTAATGACACCAAATCCGGTGAGCTTGCCAAGGATCTATTATCACTCATTATTACGCCAAGGTTCAAACGACGACGAAAAAAACGACGACGGAAAGAAAATGAAAACCGAAAACGACGACGACGACGACGGCGGAAAGAAAATGAAAACCCGTAAGATAAGAATGTACCCAACCCCAGAAGAAAAAGAAACGTTAAGAAAATGGATGGGGACCGTAAGATGGACATACAACAAGGCTCTTAGCATGATGCAAGACGATGGGATAAGTAATATGAAGATCATAACACGACATTATTTGAACGATGAGGGGATTATGAACAATGAATTATCATGGGTAAAACAAACACCGAGAGAAATAAGATCACAAGTAATTAGACAACTGAAAAGTGCCTACAAAACGAATAAAAAATTACATGGTAATAATTTTAGAATGAAGTACAAATCAAAGAAAGACCGAACTCAAACAATCTCGATACTAGCAAGAGACTGGAAGCGAAATAAAGGAGAATACGCGTTCCTGAAAACCATAATCACATCAGAAAAACCACCAGAAATAAACCACACGGTAAACATAACCATGAATAGGTTGGGCCATTTCTACCTGTGTGTACCCGTTCCTATGAAAATCATTGACAACCAAGATGATGTTCGAGGACGAATAATCTCTCTCGATCCCGGAGTTCGTACGTTCATGACCGGTTACGATCCCGATGGTCAATTAATCGAATGGGGTAACGGTGATCTTGATAAAGTATACAAATTATCCAAGAAATATGATAAATTACAAAGCGACAAAGATCTTGCTTTAGGAAGAATAAATAAAAGAAAACGATTTCGACTGAGAAAGAAAATGATACGAATCGTAAACCGAATCCGTAATTTGATTGACGAGTGCCATCATCAGCTTGCCAAATGGCTGTGTGCGAATTATGAGATCATTTTATTGCCCAAGTTCGAAACTTCAAGGATGGTTTTGAAGAATAAGAGAAAAATTCGATCGAAAACCGCTCGAGCAATGCTGACCTGGTCGCATTACAGGTTTCGGATGTTCTTGAATCATAAGTCGCAGGAGTTCAAAGGTTGCAAGATCATTGAATGCACCGAAGAGTATACATCAAAGACCTGTGGAAATTGTGGACTCATAAAAAATAATCTTGGTGGATCAAAAACATTCCGGTGTGAATCATGTGATTTGGTAATCGACAGGGATGTAAATGGAGCTCGAAATATCTTACTCAAATATTTAACAGAGGGTCAGGTTTTGGCCTGACTTTGGGACTTGAACCTATATGAGATCCGATTTGATTAGTAAATTTATTTATTCTTATTGGATTTAATTTCAAGGGGTGTGACCAAGTAGATTTAACTTAAATTAAGTGGGTTGCATAAAAATAGTCATGCAAAAGAATGAAATAATACAATGTTTGCCTTTATTATATATATTAGACATTATTATTAATAATAAAACAATCGAATTTTTTTGTTTACCTTATTTATAGTTTGTATTTATTGTATTGTGATAAATTCAAATTTTTAGAATTCGGATTTCTTTGCTGTGATACAAAATAAGGAAATACCAATAAGATTTTGTCTAACACTAGTATTATAGTTATTAGTTATTACAGTTATTACAGTATTACTAAATAAGAAACTAAATAAAAAAAAGACAGTCACACCTTTTTTTTAACGTCTTTTTTCTTTCATTTTCATCGAACTTACTAAAAGACCTATCTGGATATCGTGAGGCAAGCTCCGTCACGTAGGGTTTTATTATTCAGAGAATAATAAAAGTCTAAATAGAAAATCGATTTTAAATATTTAAACTACTTTTCCTTAATACCTAAAATGTCTCACGTTAATTCTATTGTCTCTAAATTTTCTGCTTTAAATAAAGATGAAAATAAATTTGTTACTAAAAGAGACAAAAATAACAATCCTTTAAACAAAGTAAATAAAACTCCAAATGCTAAATCATCTGAGATGGTTTCTTTGGTGTCAAGGATTCAGGCTTTGGAAGCCGGATCAAAACCTAACCGTAGTTTAGATAAAAAAATCGATACAACGCTCCCTATTATTAGTGAAAGAAAAAAATCTCCTATTCCTATTAATATCATTACTACCGCCACTACCACTGCCACCGCCACCACCACCACCACAACCACTACAACTACCACTACAACCGACGTCCCCACTACCACTACTACTAGTCTTAATGAAAAAGATGAAAATTTAATGAAAGATAATAATAAAGACAATAACGATAATAATAAAGACAATAACGATAATAATAAAGAAAATAACGATAATAATAAAGAAAATAACGATAATAATAAAGACAATAACGATATTAATAAAGACAATAACGATAATAATAAAGAAAATATCGATAATAATAAAGAAAATATCGACAATAATAAAGACGACAATAATGATAATGCTTCAAAGGATGAAAGTAAAACTTTAAGTGTTGCTAGTACTTGCGTTGGAACTCCTGTTGATGTAGTTTATAATTCAAAAGCTGAAATTTTGAAACCTGTTCAATCTAATACCACAACTCAAGATGACCTTCAAGATGACCTTCAAGAAGATAATAAATCTACGATATCTATATCTATATCTTCACTTGAACAACAACATAAAGATCAATTATCAAAATTAGAAAAAGATCATAATGATGCTTTATCAAAACAAAAGCAAGAATATGAAAAAATAATACAAAATTTAAAAAATGATTTAGAAAATGAGAAATTATTATCAGTAAAAGAAAATAAATCTCGTTTAGGTAATGAATCCCCTTTGGAATTATCTTCCATTTATGAAGCTCATAAAGAAAGATTAATAAAAGAAATTCAAACAATGAAATCATTAAAAGAACAAGCTGAAGATAATTTACTTGCAAATAATCGTAAAATAAATGATGAAAAACTTGCTATTAAACAATCTTATGATCGAGAAATTGAAAAAATTCGTAATGAACATATTCAACAAATGATTTCTTTACGTAAAGGTGATATTCAAACTACTATTGATCAAATTCGTCGTCAATATGAAAGGCAACAAAAAAGTTCGATAATTAATTTACATAATCAAATTAAAGATCTTTTAATTAAATTAAAAGAAAAAGAAAATATGGAAATTGCTTGGGTTAAATATCAACGTGAAAATGAAGAAATTTTTACTCAACTTGATCAAGCAAAAGAAAATGCTGAAGCTGAAGTTGCTTATCTTCAACAAGAATTATCTCATTCAAAACAAGAAATAAAAGCTCTAACGTTTGCAAAAGAAAATACAAGTAAAATGATATCAATGTTTCAACAAAAAATTGAAGATACTATAAGAAATTTAAGTATACAAATAAATGATAAGCAAAAACAACTTAATGAATCGGTTACAACAATAGAAGCTCTTCGTAATCAAGTTAAAGAATATGAAAATCTCATTCAAGATAATGATTCAAAAATAAAAGATTTAACTTCTAAAAATAATAGCTTATCATTTAAAAATAATGAAGTTCTACAAATATTTGAAGCCATGGAAGAAACTGCTCATCAATTATCTGAAATGGAATCTAGTTATGCTAAATTAAATTCTGAACATCAACAAGTTACTCACGAAAATCAACGTTTATTAAATGATGTTTCAAATCTTTCCCTTAAATTAAAAAATCTTCAAAATAAAAATGATGAATTGGAAAAGAATTATCAAAATATAATTGTTCAAAATGATCAATTAAATAATGACCTTTCGAATCTTAAATTAGATAATTCTAATAAATCAAAAGATTTAAAAGATTTAACTGATAATATAGTTAATCTTAAAAATCAAATTGAATCTTTGAAAAAAATTACTGATGAAAAAGATTCATGGCAACAAAGAGAAATTGATCTTAATAAATTGCACGAGGTTGAATTGAAAAATAAAGACGAAAAGATTGGTGAAATTTCAAAAGAATTAGAAATTACTCGTAAACAATCTGATGAACTTAAAGAACAATTAAAAGTTATTAATAATAACTTTACTAATCTTGAAAAGAAAAAAGATGCTATGTCTGAACTTTTAGAAAAACAACAAATTGATATACAAGGTTATATGAATGAATTAATATCTGAAAAAGAAGCTTGGAATCGAAAAGAAGCTGATATTATTTCAAATTACGAGAATAGATTAGGTCGTTTAGTACAAGAATTACGTGAAACTGAAAATGCTGTTGCACAAACTCAACTTCACGCAAATTCTAAAATGAAAGATATTAAGAATAAACATGATAAATCTACAAATGAAATTGAAGAATTACAAACCAAATTAACCGAATTATCACAATTACTTGATGAAAAAAATGCTGAATTAATGAAGCATGATCAAGAAAAAGAAGAATTAATAAAAGTTCATGAAGATAATATTCTATCACTTAAACAACAACAAGAAGTAGAAGTCGCAAAATTAATTGAATTGATGGAATTATTAGAGAAAAAACAACGTGCAATAAAAAATACTGCTGAAACTCACCGTCTAAGTACTCGTCGTAGCAATGCCGATGCAAAGAAAATTGTAGCGTTAGAACAACGTATAATGGATTTAGAACAATCATTAAAAGTAGCAAATATAGAATGTGAAAGATTACATTTGGAACGTGAAAAATTGGATGAAAAGGTGATGGAACTTAAAAGTAAATATTCAGGCAAATAATCTTTGTTAAGTTTTAGAAAAACTACCCGTAGTGTCTCAAGATAATGAATTGAAAATTGAAAAGAGGTAAATACTGTAATTTCTGTAATTTACAGTATCTTGAACACTCTCTGTTGATCCCTCTGTTGATCCCTCTGTTGATCCCTCGGGCTATTGCAAATTTAAAGCCTGGTGCTGTCAATTTTAAAGTTATGTATATATGTACATATATACATACACACACAAATACACCTTATTTTTAATTACTTTTTTAATTGTTAATATATATTTAAAATTTTATATTAGTGCCATGGATATTTATACATATAAAAAATAAAAAAAAATAAATAAATGCGTTGGTTAATTTAAAAAAATGTCGACGTCTTTTAAATTAATATATTGTATATATTAATTGCCAAAATCACTTAAAAAAATCATTCATATAAATCATATAAATCAAACCAAATTTTTTGGCCGTTTCGGTCATTTGATCTGCCAACGGCCAAACTTTGACCGAAAGTTTTTAATTTATATAATATTAACCAATCATATTACTAGCTTTGCTTATACAAATATTAAATAATTTTTTCCTTTTCGGCCATTGGCCGGCCAATTAATCAAGTGACAACAATGATATAAATGATTTACATGTTCTATAAATGGTTTCGTAAAGGTTTCATAATCGTTTCATAAAACAATTCATGTTTATGATTAAGAAAAACAATTTACCAATCAACTACAATTATACAATTTTAATTATTTTAATTTTATTACATGCCTATCTGCTATGTTTTTTAATCTTGGTAATTACGACGAAATATCACACAAATAAATTAATCTATCGTTAATGAAATTAGAAAAAACTTCTGCATAGAACTTTTTCTTTATGTTTATATTCAACAATTATATAATTACTATTATTCCTTTGTAAAAAAAAAAAAAAATACTTATATTGTTATAAATATTAATCGACATTAGCTAATAATTAATGCATCTTTGTTATAACTTTTGCGTAACTTTTTTGTTAAAAAAACGTGCTGTGGTTTGATCATGCGATTGCGGTATCTTGTTCTTTATACAAATTTTACTTACCGTATCAAAGGGATATTTATTTAGTATGAAACTTTCAAACGTTAGATTCCAACTGAGCAAAGAACTAATGATTGTGTCTCTTCTTCATTGCAATTGTGAAAGATAGTGCTTTTATAGGTTCGCTCTATTAGATACATTATGAATATACCCGTTATATCTATATACGCATATACATATGCTATAATATATGAGTGCACCTGCAAGTACAAATTGGATACCCGGTTACTACCCGGGTAGTAATCATCGGTTACCCGATTTTGTACCTATAAATATCGATATATACATATATACTATATTTAAACCATATAAAAATATCGTTCAATCAGACTCACGAATTCGGATATTCTCGATATACACTTTCATGCTGGCACTTTCGTTGCCTACTTATCTTAAAATTCAATCAGAAAAAAATGAGCGAGTTCACAGAAAATAAATCAAGAATTGAGCAAAAAAGTACAGATGATAATTATTCGAGTGTATTAAAAACAAAAAATGATGCATATTTTGTTCTATCTCCGAAACAATTGGAAAGATTAAAACTGATTTCTGAAGCTGCTTTTAAATTAGCTAATGAAACTTTATTAGAAATCATAAATCAAGATGAAGTAGAATCGTGGATGGAGTCAAGATATGGTATTGTTAAATCACTTTGGAAAAACGGCCAAATTGGAATAAATTTAATGAGAATTGATTTTGCCTGGGATCAAGAAAAAAAAAACTTTAAAGTATTAGAACTGAATACAGCACATCAAAATGATTGGATAAAATCAAGTTTGGTCGAGAAAGAAGCATCAGCTGATAAAATTGGTATTCCACTTGCTCCCCAACCAATGTTTTTGGCAAATTACGCGGTAAAAAAATTAGGTCCAAAAATTGGCATTATTATTTTTAGACAAGATTTAGAATATGATTTATTGGTAAAACAAATTGAGAGTTTGGGTGGAAAAGCTAAACTTATCTATCTTTCAGAAGATGGCTTCCAAGATATTATTGATTTTGCACCTACTGGATTATTTTGGAGAGCCTATCCAGGATTGATAGAACGTTCAGAATTAATACTCAAGTTATCTAACTTAAAGATACCACAAATACCTTCGTTTGAATCTTTGTTTATATCTGGTGACAAATCATTTTTAACCACCTTAAGTGATAAAGACGACATAAATGGTGCAATTCCTAAAACTTATTTATTATCAAAAAACGACTTAACAAAAAATCTTAATTTTTTGAACAACATAAAGCAGTTCTCAAGGCTGGTGATTCAGCTGCAGGTTTAGAAATTATAATCGGAAAAAATTTTAAAAATAGTTGGGAGGACAAATTAAAAGAAGTTATGAATTCTGATAAAGAATGGAACTCTGTTATTTACAAAATACCAATGAAAATAGATATGAAGATATTGCAGCTTTTGTTTGTGATGGAATTGTTCAGGGTTTTATGTCTAGAAATTCCGATAATGAAATAGTAAACGTTCATCAAGGTGGATTTTATCAATCTGTCATTTTAAAGCATGATAATTAAAAATCTTAGTATCATTTTTTATATATTACTGATTTTATGATGGTCCAACTTAGCTCCAATAATTAATAACTTGTTAACTTTATCTAATCTTAACAGTTATGTAGCGTTTAAAAATTAGTATGCACAAATTTATTAAGCTTGCTACAGATAATTATTTTATCACATGACACCTGTAAAGATTATTTTACATACTTTTTAAGCTTGGTTATTATAAAAAAAAAAAGGTCAATTATTATACTAAAGGGTACATATATAATTGTATAAGTAGAAATTTTAATGGTATAGTACAGGCAGATTTTAAATCTGAACCATACTTATAGCCAATTATATAGTATGGTATAAAGTTAAATTCCTAAATATTTTTAACCGTTTTGAATTATTTCGAAACATTTCGAATTATTTCGAAATATGTTAAAAATAATCATTTTCAAATATATTGAAATATTTAGAAATTGGGCGGACCACTTAAATTAGACACCAAAAGTGTATGTGTGGCTAGATGTATCCTCGTCTATGTAACAAATGCTGGTATTCCCCTAGAGGATACCGACGGCCCTAATATTTTGAATAAAATTCCTAAGTCCCAAGATGGGCACTTTAATTATAAAAAAATATATATATATATTTAGAAATATAATTTAATTTTTGCATAATATAATCATTTTAAATATTTAGATATATTCAAAATATTTTAACTTTTTAATAATTATATTAAATTTTTAGCTATTAAAGCAGCATCGATCATTATAAAGTGCTATGACTATGCAAATCAAACAAGCATTATTTTCAGTATTTGGCAAAAACAATTTGGATTCAATAAATACAAATATGGCCCCATCAAAAATTATGGAGTGGAAAGCTTCTGACAAAACAAACTCTTGCTATAAAAGCTTTTCACTTTGATATTCTCTGACCCAATTGACACATATATGGCAAGAATCCTTTCAAAAGTATGGCCTACTACAATACCATCGGACATGAAAATGGCATATGCCATTACAGTATGCCAAGTAACGCTAAGCTAACATTATAAAAAATTCACAATGATTGTGAAAGATAGACTTATAAAAAATTTAGTAAGTAAAATAAACTAAATATTTGCAAAATATTTTAAATTTAAAAAACAATAAAATTTAATTAAATGAAAATCAAAAATTTCAAAAAAAAAACGCAAGTTGCAAAAAGGTAAGAAGTTTCTTACTCTAGCCTTAGATGAAGAAACAAGCGATAAAGAAGTTGTTGAAGATGTAAGAGAAAGCAGAAAAAAGCGAAAAAAGTTGCAACCATCCAAAATGGTAAAAAATAAAGATTATATTCTAATAAAGCTGTGCACCATATTTTTTAATTATATAAATTTTTTAATATTACAAATAATATTTAGACTAAGAGAAGCAAACGAGATTATGCTTCCTCTACAAGTTCTGCACAATCCCGCGAATCAACTACTACTCCTCAAGAAATTGCAGATGATTCCAAAGAAAGTCATTACGATGATCCTCAATATAATGATCCACAACACCAGCACGATGATCCTCAACAAGAAACTTTATCTGCTAGTGCAAGTTCTCAAAAAGGTGCTGGCCACCAAGAGTCTCAATAATTTTGGTTTAAAATTTTTTTTTATTGTTTTTATTATTTATTTTTTTTTAATCTTTTTTTTTTATTTTTAATGCTTTTTCTCACAATTATTTTTTTATATTTATTTTTTACTGTTTTTTTTTTAAAAATTTTTTTTTCGATTTTTTTTTTATTATATATTTTTATTTTTATTTTTTTTTTGGCCATTATTTTTATTTATTAATGGATTGGATTTACCCTTTTCTACTAAATTTAGTACATTTTATAAATTGCATTAAAAATTTAAAAAAATTAATAGTTTAATTTTTTTATATACAAAAATCTAATAAGTATTCAAAAATTGTTTAGCAGTATTTTTTTTTAAATTAATCATAAATTTTTATAAAAAAAATTTTTTATGTCTTGTATTTTTTGTAATTTCAAATGTACTAGATTTCATACATTTGTAAAGTCAATTATAATTATTTTATTAATATATTTGGCAAATTAAAAGTTTTAATAAAAAAAATTGTATAGGCTTGTTATAAAAAAAATATTATTATTAATTATATTATAATAATTATTATTACTTATATTATAAGTTTTTATTAAAAATTTTTACAAATTATTACTTTACATAGCAAGCCATATGAGTTTAACTAGAGTTTAAAAAAAGTTTTGCTGATTAAATTTTCTAAATTCTTAACCAAAATTATAAATATTTATTATCTAATTTCAATTACAAAATTTTTTTTAATACCAAATTAGTATATCTCAAATTATATTACTTTAAATTTTAAAAAAATTATATACAATTTTTATATATAAATCGAATATATTAGTAATATAGTATTTACTAGCAAAAATTTCAACTTTAGATTATTTCTTATATATTAATCTAAACTTAAAAAAATTTTTATAATTAAAACTAACAAACTTATATTTATAATTTTATCAATAGTTTAAATAAATTTATTTAGTAAAAAAATTTTTTATAATCAAAAATATTTTGTAAAATTACTAGTAAACATACTAAAAACTAGGTTAAACTAGCAAATGGAATTTAAAAAAAAATGTATAAAATTTAAAAAACTATATAAAGCTATAAGTTTTTTTAAAACAAGTAACCCATAAGTTAAAATATTATTAAAAAAATATTTAATTAAGTAGTTAATTTTAAAAATTAATAGATAATCAAGTTTAATCATGTACTAAATCTAGTACAATATACTAGATCTAGTATAGGTAAATCCTATCTATTAATTTAAATTTTTTTTTAAATTTAATTTATTTTTTTTAGTTTACAAATTATGAAGAAAATGAATTTAAAACAGAAAGAATCGAAAACAGGATGAAAACAAGATGAAAAACAAATTAAAAACAGGACAAAAAGGAATGAAAAGGTGACGAATAAACTGAAAAACAACAGAAACCCCACCAAAAAACAACGAACCATAGAAATAGATAAAGAATCACCAAAGAACTACCTTAACGAAACCTATCTACCAAAAAACAACAGATTACCTACCAAAAAACAACGAAGAACTACTAAAAAACTTTCAGAATCCACTGACAAAGCGACAAGAAACTTACCTGCCGAAAAACAACCAAAAACGATGAAGAACTATCGAAGAACCCACCGAAAACAACGAGGAGCTACTGAAAAACTTACTGAAAAGAAAATGAAGAACCTATTAAAAACTATAAAAAACAACTAATCTACTATAAAAAAAAAAACTTATCTGCCGAAAAACAACTAAAAAATAACGAAGAACCACCAAAG
The DNA here is from genome assembly GCA_003550325.1 of Gigaspora rosea. Lineage (NCBI taxonomy): Eukaryota > Fungi > Glomeromycota > Glomeromycetes > Diversisporales > Gigasporaceae > Gigaspora > Gigaspora rosea. Next base: position 104,590 of record QKWP01001449.1, read on the forward strand.
AACCCACCAAAAATGACGAAAGCCACCAAAGAACTTAGCAAAAAGAAAACTTAAGAACCTACTAAAAGCTATAAAAAACGAAGAACCTATTAAAAGCCCATAAAAAACGACGAATTTACTATAAAAAAAAACCTACCCGCCGAAAAACGACTGAAAAACGACGAAGAACCTACCAAAATGACGAAGAACTTACTGAAAAGAAACAAAAAACTTATTAAAACCTCATAAAAAATAATAAATCTGCTATAAACCAAAAAAAAAACTTACCCACTAAAAAACGACTGAAAAATGACAAAAAACCACTAAAGAACCCACCGAAAATAACGGAGAGCCACCAAAGGACTTACCGAAAAAAAAATGAAGAACCTATTAAAAGCTACTATAAAAAAAAACTTACCTGCCAAAAAATAACGAAGAACCACACAAAAGAAAATGAAGAACCTATTAAACAGTTAAAAGCCCATAAAAATGACGAACCTACTGAATTAACTATAAAAAAAACTTACTGAAAGAGCGCACCAAATAATGAAGCTCCAATGACGACACCAGTGGTGACAACTCCAGCAACAACTCCAGCGACAACTAGAGTTCTTGGCATGATAAAAAAATTTGGCATGCCATCTGGCATGCCAAATTCTAAATTTCATGCCAAATGCATGCCAAGGCATGCCATAAACACATGATTTACTTGTTCAATTTAATTGGATAAAAAATTTTTTAAAATATAAATTGTATCTTTATATATTTATATATTATTATACTTAATGGCATGCCTTTAGACTCAATGGCATGCCTATAGCATGCCATGGTGGCATGCCATAAGTGGCATGCCAAGGGCCCTCATGCCAAGAACCCTAGCGACAACTCCAATGAAAATTCTAAAAAAAAAATATGCGTTAAAAAAAATCATGCGTTAAATTAAATAAAAAAAACAGATAGTCTATATATGATCAATAATCTAACAATTGATTGGTCAATCATATAGGGTCGCATAGCAATAGGTCGCTATTATATTTTTGCTTTTTTTTTATTTATTACATTATTATATTTTTTATCTTTTATATTATTAATTTTGACTTATAAATAAAGGTGTTATTTTATAGCGACCCATGATCGACCAATCAAACTCGATTACATGATACACGTGACAACCTATACCAATAGGTCGTCACGTGAATCATGTGATCAATTTTGATTGGTCAACAAATATATTTCAAAGTTCATTAATTTATTAAAGTAAAAAAAAAATATAAAAAAAAAATATATATATATAGCGATAGAATCTAAACTAAAACAAACAAAAACACCCATGGTGCCCTTCCATCAATTCAGAACCTAACCACTTTGTTTTCCTATAAGGCACCAAACGAGTCAAAAAAATTAATATTGTCCGATTCCTTGATCAACTTCAACAACTCCAACAACGATGACTCCAACAACAATGACTCTAACAATGACTCCAACGACAATTCCAACGATGATAACTTCAACAATGACGACTTCGTCACAAATTTCAAATGAAAAATATCTAAAGAAAAAAAAATTTTAATTCCGATAAAAAAAAAAAA
>QKWP01001449.1:106769-122613 GCA_003550325.1 Gigaspora rosea
AAAAAAAAAAAAGAGAAATGATCTATATATTTAAAAAAAAAAAAACTCCTCCAAAAAATGAAATATGAGAATCGCAACTACTTGATAAAGTTTTTTGCGAATTGCGATAGTAGTCTTTTTTCCAAACTACCAAAAAAAAATTAAAAAAAAATTTATTAACAAAAAAAAAAAATTTTAACAAAAAAAAAAAATCTTCCCAGTTACTATTGAACTAGTGACACTTAGATAAATGATGAAAAGAGAAAGAAGAAGCTTCCAAACTTCGAAACAACAAAACGACAAAAGCGACGAAATTACACTGCTCCAAGACGAATCAAAAATGACTCTAAAATAGCTTGATCTAGAAAAAAAGAAATATTAGTTTGAAAATGAGAAAAAAAGGAACTAAAAAAAAAAACTTACACTTCAAAATAGGAAGGCGTGACTCCAAAACGACTCTGGCCTAGAAGAAAAAAAACAATGATTATCAAATGATAATCATTGTTTATATATGATTGCCAATCTCAAAAATGATTGGCCGATCATATAGGGTCGCCATTGTCATTTTGTCTATAAATAAATATAATATTTTAAAATTTTAAATACTCTAAAATCTTGCAAATACTTTCGAATTTGTCATATAATTTAATTTATGTCTTTCTACTTTGTTTAATATTTTGTTACATTTAAGATAATGTTTATGTTGTGTGAAATATTTTGAATTTTTCAGATTGCTTTTATAATAAAATATCTAATTTTGTTTTATTAATAATTTAATTATTCAAGTTTTTAAATATATTCGAAATACTTTTTTTATTTTTAGATATTTTAGTTTATTTAAATAATTGTGATAATTAATAGTTTCAAAAACTTTTAAATAATTTTAATTATATTTAAAATTTTTATTAAAAAATATATTTGTTTACTAAATATTCATTTGTTTTGTTAAAGTAAGAAATTATATAAACTTGATTTCTAATTGCTTCAATATCAATTACATTAAATAATTTAGTTAATTTAAGCCTAGGACTTTAATAATAATATGGATTCCTGTCAGATTTAAAATCATACCACTGAATTAATACTAGATTATGTGTTAAAGATTCCTTATTATATTCAAGTTTTACTAATAAATATATTTAAAAATTAAATATTAAAAATTTATATTAATACCGTATGGGTGTTTCTAGGCATCTCCTGCGAAATTGGCCAATAAAAACCATTCCATGTGATGATCGATGCCAAATTAGCAAATAGTTAATTGCTCTTGGTGTAACATAACACGATCAGGAAAATTTCAAAACAAACGTTCGCCTTTTCAAAAATCGTTTATTTCTTGAACATTTACATAAGAAACTACCTTTCGAGCCTAACAAAAAAATTTTCCTTGACAAATTTTACTATATACATCACTAACACTGACCCTTACACAAACCCTAACCCTACCTTAAACGAATTTGGTTGTGGGAGATATATAACTTATATATATCCTGCAAGAGATGCCTATAATTTCCCATACCATATTTTAAAAAATTAAAAATTAAAAATTAAACTATAAAAATATCTGTCCATAACAGATTACTTGATCTAATATATATTCAAATAGTTCTTTAGAATTCATAGCAACTGCTATATTGCTATACCAGGCTTTTCCATAAAAATTATCAGTTGCTCTAATTATAGCCCCATTTTCTTAAAGTTATTGAGCTATATATTTTAACTATATAATTACTTAAATTAACATTTGTTAAATTAAAATATATAGTTAAATGTTCTAAAAAATTTTCAAGTCCAAAATATATTTTAGAACTTGAATTATAGTCTTTTAATTGTTGGTTAATAAATTCCTAAACATTATTTAAACTAAAAGTCCAAATTAAATTTGTAAATTTATAAGGGCTTATAGTTTTAAAATTTTTTGATTTGCCTGATAATAATTCATTGCAATAGCCTGCCTCTGAATCTATTTAATTTAAAATAATTTAGTAAAGTTTTATAAAAATACTAATATTATTAAAAAAATTTAAATAATTACCAATTTCATTATTTGAATTTCTATATTTTGTTTATTATTTACATCAGCAAATTTATAGTACCGAGATCTTTCAAAAGATCTTACGTTACTGCAAAATCTTTCGAACGATTTCACATATCGCAATATATTTCGAAATATTTCAAAATATATTTCGAAAGATTTCAAGTTTGAAATATTGCGAAAATAGTTTTGAAATATTTCGAAAGTAGATTCGAAATATTTTTTTCGAAATAGTTTGTAATCAAAATAATTTGAAATATTTTAGAACTGGCTAGATTAGTAGATCTATAACCTGGGTTATGCCCAGGACGCATTGGAATATTTTTGAAATACTTCGAAATTAATCTACAAATTCTGTATTACAAGATCCAATCAGATCTTTGTTTATAAATTAGATCTTCTATACAGTTTTACATTGTTTTTTTCTTTCGCTTTGTTTTACATTGTTTTTAGTTTCATTTTGTTTTTTTTTTTTGGTTTTTTTTTTTTTTTTTTTTTTTTTTTTTTTTTTTTAATTTTTTTCACACTTTACAAACCCTTTGCAAGAAAACCAAAAACTAATTTCTTTAGCAATTTTAAAATTTCCAAGAACGCGACTTTAGGGAAATGATTTAGTTAGGCGCAAGTTTTTACAAGTATTCGCAAGTTTTCACAAGGTTTTGCTAAATTTATTTTTTCGTTTAATACTTTTGTTTTTATTTTTTTTTTTATATTTTTTTTTATTAATTTATTTTATTCCGGCACTTTGCGAGAACACAACTCTTACTTTCTGGTACTTTGCAAGAAAACCAATCTGAACTTTTTCGGCATTCTGCAAACATTAACCTGGCTTTTAGCAACTTAAAATTTTCAGAGAAATGGAGATTTGGGGCTTCCTTTATATTTTTTTTATTCAGTTTGCTTATATTTTTTGTTTTTTCATTTGTTTTTTCGTTTTTTACTTATTTTTTAATTTTTATTTTATATTCCTATTTTCTTCGTCACTTTGCAAGAAAATAATTTTTTCGGCACTTTACAAGACACCAACTTTAAGAACACCAACTCTAACTTCTTTGGCACTTTGCAAAAACAAACTAGATTTTTCCGGGAATACCAAAACTTTTGAGAAATGGTTTTTTTTATTTTTTTTACTTCTCTACTATTTTTAGGAAGTATTTAAAAAGAAGAGCAAAACGAAGATAATAGCCAAAACAAAAAAATAGCTAAAGCAAAATGATAGTTAAAACAAAGAAGCGAAATAATAGCTAACTGAGGTGAGCAAAAATAAGCGTGTAGGGCTAGTTTTTTATGGGATTATATGCGACGAAGTGCAAAAGTATTTTAAATACTTTTTTTTCGTTTTCGTTGTTTTTTTCATTTTTTTTTGGTTTCATTTTTTTTTGTTGTTTTTTTTCAATTTTTTTTTTTGCATAATATATGTATAATAATTATGTAATATTGAATAAAAATGTATATTTAATTTAAATAAATTTAAAATATAAACGTTGCTAACTTTCACTCTAGGTGATATTACCTTGTTCGGAAATTAGGTCGGGAGACAGGTTAGAAGTAGGCTCGGAAGCAGTGTTGGAAATTTCGGACTCAAACACTGTTCTCATCAGAACAGTATATTAGATACAAGTGTTCTTAAACAGTTGGTTAGTGTTCTCACTAAAAAAAAAAAAAAAAAAAAAAAAAAAAAAAAAAAAAAAAAAAAACACCAATATAAGTAGTTGTTATTGTTGTTATTATAGCAAATTGAAATCTATTTTATCAAAATTATTTATCAATTTTTGGTTTTGGCATAAAACTATATAGCTAATTATTATACTTATGAGAACAATATTATTATTTTACTGTTCACAAATTTATAATAGTGTTCTCATAAAAACTTTAAGAACACTAATTTCCTACACTGCTCGGAAGCCCAGTGTAATGATCACACTATTACATGATCGATGAATATATCGATCAACATTTTGATCATATTATTATTTATTAAATAATTTTTATTTTTTAAATATGACTAACTCGAAACATTTTTTATTTAAGGTAAAATGCACCAATCCACATGCAATTATACATCATATATACTACATTTCTATACTCACTATAGTTTATGTTGCTTCGCTTATGCTCAGCAACATCTACAAAGTTCGCTTCACTCACCCTGTAGTCGCTCACTACTGCTGTTGCCTCCGCTCCGCTCCTTTAACCTAAACGCCTATTCTACCCAACTTGATTCTAACTCTGACCCTAACCCTAAAGTTATTTACGCCACGAAAATCAAAACCAATGCGAAAAACCTAACGCACAGCACGACAAGCAAAACGACGAACAAAACATTAAACATAGCATAACAAAAACCCGGTATCAACGACGAACCTATTCAGTAACGTATCAAAAAATGAAAGAGTTAGTATTGTAAAATCTGAAAGCAAAAAGAAACGCCAAATAACGATACTAGCAACAAAGAGTCGCTGAAATAGACAACAGGATAGCACCAAAACATTGAAGAAAATGCCAAATAATGTCACTAAAGGAAAAGAATCGCCACCAACGACGAAAAAAGAAGTACCAAATAAGACACCAAACGACAAAGGAAAAAGTCACCGAAATCGACTACATCATAACGAAAGCGAAAAAAGTGACACCGGCAATGAAATCACCAATATGAACGATGAGAGACACGTCAAACGCCAACACCAACGATGAAACTGTTACTAAAAAAAAATAAACAAATAGTATTAGTACAGTACAAGGCAAAGCGAATAAAAAAAAAAGAAAAAAAGAAAAAGAACAAGCGAACGATAAGAAAAGAAATACAAAAAAAAAATACTTATAGTAGATCTGATTGTGTAACTAAGTGATCATATAAACAACGATCTTCACCCAGGTGATATCACCTAGGGTGAAAATTAGTTAAAATCTTAAAATATATAATGTATCATAATAAATAAAAAATATAAAATTTTATATTAAATTGCAAAACAATGCGAAAACCTGTGAAAACGTTTAAAAATATGCAAAAGCGTGATTATGTAAATGTGTATATCGTTTATTTATTTTTTTAAAAAAAATTTTGAAATTTTGCGAAATGTTGCGAAAGATTGCGATAATATGCAAACTATTACCTCCTGCAACCCCAAAGAGGATAATTATGTATGGGGTTGCATTGTTTTTATTTGTCCTATTTCGAATATTTCGCAATACATTTCAAAATATTTCAAAATTTCTTTCAAAATCTTTCGAAAGAAATGCATACCGAAATTTTTCGAAAGATTGTGAATCTTTCGAAAGATTTCGCGTCGATTGCAATTCTTTCGAAAGATTTCGTATATTTATTTTGCTGATGACTTTAAGTTCATCTTTGTACAGTAGGGATTCTTTTCCCTATTAATAAAATCATACATTCACTTAAATGTTTTTTTATACTTTATACTAAACTTACGATATACTGAAATTTTGTGCCTTAATTTGTATTGATTCATTTGAGCAACTTTTTATTAAACAATATAATACTGAATATGTTGCACATTCATTTGTTACGTTTTGTTATACGTAAAAGCCAATTTGATATTGTATATAAATATGTTATTACATTCAAACAATCGATCTTTTTATTTAACGCAAAAAAAAATGATATTATATATAAATATACGTATCAATATATTAGTAATCGAAGGCTCTTAAATTACTTAATAATACGTAATAATTAATAAAATATATATGTGTTAAATTGTAGCTATTCAACTATATATTCTTAAATCGGCATAGCCAATAAAAAATACAAAAAAATAGAATTTGTACGTTGTCTGATTCTTGAGTATATTTTTTTTATGCAAAACCTTAGGAGCAATATATGGAAGAACGCCAAAAATCTCTTTAGAACTTGAGTCTCAAGATATTGGTTTACATAGTAATATGGGGACTAATTATATTTTCATTGACTATATTTCTGAAATGAAAATCTTTATATTAATCCCGCTTTGTGAATTGTGTGAAGCCCTTGAGATACGTAATATAAGTCATTTGTTTTGAAATAAATACATCTCTTATTTTATTTGAAATCGAATGCCGAAGTATAAGAGCAAGAACGAACTATTGGGTTCTTTAAGATGTAGCCCAATAAGTTAAAGCTTTTCGAAGTTTCTTTTTGAAATTAAAAAGTAAGACAGAGAAAGCAGGTTATCCAAGGTTCAAATCTTTTGGGAGATATGATAGTTTCACCTACTCCCGAAATAATAATAGTTATAAATTAGAGCAAGAAAAATTAAGATTAGCCAGTATTGGTAAAGTAAAAATCAAACTCCACCGAGAATTAGAGAGAGAAGTAAAAACTTGTTCTATCATAGTTAAAAATGATAAATATTATGACGATGACAAATAATGTGAAAATAGTAAATTATTTAAAGTAAAACTGAGCCAAAAAGGTCAGTTTATTATTGAAGGAGAAACCTAAGTATTTAATCTGCATTGAGAGAGAAAGACAAAAATAATGACGGAATGCCCGAAAGATGCCCAAAGTAATTCAGACCAATTCTCTTATGAAAGGTAAGGTATAAAACATCCAATTGTTCAAAAATTTATACTTAATTTATTAAGGTTAGCATTAAAAAATTATAGCGGATTGGCTTAATATTGTTCTTTTTTTTTTTATTGCTATGCAGGTCTTAAATATTATTTTGCTTCGCCAATTCTAAAAAGTACTATTTTAAAAAAAAGTACTTATATAATCGGCAAATTAGAAAACTATTCCATGGTACGCCAAAGGTTTGGTATCTTAAAATTCAGTAATTGGTATACTAATAACAATTTGTCTTATTCGAAAAAAATAAAAATTTATATAAAAAAATAAGATGAAAACTCGATTCGCTATCTATGTTTTAAATAAAAGAGATTATATTAACAATAAGCATACCTTATATCTAACTAGCACTATCTATCCTTAAAATATCAAGAGCAATATAATACTATGAGTGCTTCCAGAAATAAAACATCACATTTAGAAGCGTATACTTCATTGCTAAAAGTTTACCAAGAAGCGAATCTAGCAAAAAAAAGAGATATTGCTATTCGAGAAGCACAGGACATGTGGAATGAGTTGAAAGATAATAAAGATTTGCTGAAGAAAAAAATTGAGTTACTAAAGCTTGAGGGCGAAGAAAAAAATGGAAAGGTGACTCTTTTTTGTTAAGGCTGCTTGTCAAAGCCAAGAACGTAATACATTAAAGCACATGGAGGAACAAGCACAAGCTTCTTCTTCTACTATTGCCGAAAATACCACTGAAGATATCACTGAAAACACTACTAAAGACATGTCTAAAAGGCGAGAAACGCCAGCTCAAACCAAGTTAAAAGAAGAACTCATTCAATTAAATCGGGAATTGTCACAACTTCAAAATCTAGAAGATAAAGGTATGATTAAAAATTTTTTTATATCATACGTTAAAAAAAGACGATGATTCTGATTAGCAGACCTACTGAATAATTGTGGGACTACAGGGGTTTGTGATACTTAATTGTCATATTTAAATAATTTATTAAGAATCAAATTATTTTAATTGATCATGGCGCGTGACATTGCAAAAATATGTGACCTCTGCAGTAGGGACCTCAGTGCGATGCGAAATAAAATGCAAATTATGCGATGCGATTGGGCCAAATTATGCAGTTAATGCTTTACGTTCCCAGAATTATGCGAAACAATCGTAAATTATGTAATTTTTTTCGTACCATTAACCACGTAGTAAATATACTCAATTTGGATTGGTCAATTTCTTTCAGAACTTCACATAATTTACGTTGTTAGATTTTCTACTCGGAATATATCGGAACAGCATATATAAAAAAATTCTGAAATTTGCGTTCAAAATTTTTTATATAAAAAAAAACTGATCGGTTGGTTAAAAATTGACCAATCACAGGCACTAGTTACTATTATGCGATTTTGGGCCAAATTATGCTTCGCATATGTGATGCTAAAAATTGGCTCATTATGCGCATCGCATCGCATCGCATAAAACTGAGGTCCCTACTCTGCAGATCTTGATATCGGCGATTCTAGTGAATTTTTTGGTTCTTGAAGAATTTCAAAGATTTCGGATAAAATATAGACGTTATTGATTGAAAATTATGATCAATAGAAAATTAAAATCTCAGAAATTTTTCTGCCGTAATTACTGTGAAATCACTGAGCCACACTTTTTTTGCAAGGCGCCATAATTTCAAGCCATGTAGTCCCATCGCTAATTGTAGGGCACAATCTTAAATAACCTCATCATATATAATAAACAACAAATAAATCTTTGCAATTAATTTTTTCAATTGCTGACTTTAATGATTGTAGTATAATTTAATTGCAATCAATTATTCAGCACCTCTGCACTTAAGCCCAAATTTACTATTCCAAAATTAATTATCACCTGTTTTAAATCGACGACACTATGGCTGTTTCCATTAAGTTTGGTATGTACTGCTGCAGTATCTAACATTTGTAATCCTCACTAAAAAAGTGATCTTTTAGAGCTATATAAATTATTATTCTAAAAAGGTCGTTTTATTAGCAAAATATCATTTATCTTACGCCTAACTTTCTATTCGGGTCACTAAATGCTGCGGCAGTAACACACCCAAACTTATTGGGGCCACACTGGTATCTTCTTTTAAATCAGTGAAAAAATTTTAAACCTTTTTTTTTTTACTATTCCTAGGTTTGATAACAGATGCTGAAAGAGATAGAAAAAAAGTGGTTCAAAATGAAATTTTAGTATCTTCGAAAGCTCTATTAAAACTTGAAAGTCAAAAGAATATTTAGCAAAACTATAGGGATCGAAAAAGGCAGATACTTCAGCAAGTTGAGGATCAATTGAAGGCAGCAGACATTATTAACACGCAACTCATTAAGCCAGTTGGTCGCCCATGTTTAGAAGAAGCACAATCCGGTTTGCTGGAAACTATTTTACGTCTTGTTTCTTCAAATGGACAGGCAGATGAACGAAGATGTTCGGAAATAATACGGTCTGTCAAAACTTTGAATCAACTTCATGCTGCATTGGAACAAATAAAATTACAAGATATTACATTCGGCTACATACCTCAGACTCCTCCCAAAACAGTTTAATACTGAAGAAGGAAAGCGGCATGTCAAAACTGTACCTGTTAAACTTCTAAGATCGCAAAACACTGCAAGAAAAAGGCATAAGGATACACATTTCTGTGCTTCTCTAGTTAGAAACATTAAAGAAATGGTATCATTATTAGGACTTCAAAGCATTTTAACTATCTCCCAAGATGACAAGACAAAGATACCTCTCGGTTTGGCTGTAGCAAACNAAAACAGTTTAATACTGAAGAAGGAAAGCGGCATGTCAAAACTGTACCTGTTAAACTTCTAAGATCGCAAAACACTACAAGATAAAGGCATAAGGATACACATTTCTGTGCTTCTCTAGTTAGAAACATTAAAGAAATGGTATCATTATTAGGACCTCAAAACATTTTAACTATCTCCCAAGATGACAAGGCAAGGATACCTCTTGGTTTGGCCGCAGCAAACAAGCAAGTACCAATCCTAATGAGAGTAAAATACAGAATAGAACTTCCAGACTATGATTGGGTTGTCGCTAAAAAACACAGGCTAATTCCGTCTGTCTATGCGATATTAGAAATACAAAGTGGTAAGTAAATGGATGAAAAGATAGTATGGTAAAATAATTTAAAAAGTATATATATAATATAAATTTATGTAACATACAGTTCAACAATAAATTATGTGAACATGAATATCCGTATCATTAATCAGGGTATGCAGTTAAATTGATCTTACTCCTGATTATGATACGGACATTCATGACCGCATTAATCAACTACTAACATTTAATTCTAACTTAGCTTTTTGAAAAAAACTACTAACAGAATAACGATTATTAGCACAATACAACTCTTTTAAATTACTTAGGTCAGAACAACCAATAAAATTATGGCCAAAGTCATATGATGCGATTTACTTACTGACTGAGGTTCAATTGCTTGTATCTAGAGATAGGCGATTTTTTATGTACTGTATTACTTACTATATATATATTATTTATATTACTACAAATATAGTAAGTAATAAAACTAATTGAAAAAAAACCTTTAATCGGCAGAATTTCAAATTGTAAATCATGATTAGTAATAATCATTCGCCAATAAGCAAAATTCCTATTGCTTACATAAATTATCACTAGTAAATTCACCTTGTTGAATGGCATGATTCGAATACCACTCAAGCTGCCATTAGTCAACACCATTGGGTCCGTGAAATAATATGATAGTATTGAATGATCGTTTGAATAGCAGTTTGAGTAGCATTAGAATTATGCCATTTAACATAGCGAATTTTTAAATTTTAGCTATCTCTACTTTTATTGGCTTTGCTCATTGACAGTCAACTCACCGAGTTTATTTAAATTGTAACTTGGTCTAAATGATTGTTGATGTACATATGTACGAACACATACATACGTATTTATATTATTTATATATTAAATTGGTGGTTTTTTTTAATCAGCAAGATATTAAAATTTTTTATTTATAGGTAAGTACAGGAATGCTGAAGCAATAACATATTCAAGTCTGACGTTCATAAGAATTCACAGTAGCAAACACGATACTAGCACTGCCTACACATATAGTAAAGATTTTGATGATCTAATGCCTAATAAGAGATTGTATAATTTTACTACAACGGAAGATAGTCAGTCTAAACCTGTTGTTTTAATGCTAACTGATAGTGGTCCTGATGAGAATCCATGCTATAAGAAGACAATCCAGGTAATGATTGAGCATTTTATAAAATACGATTTTGATACAATTATAGCAGTATGTTTCGCATTGCATCAAAGTGCGTCTAATTTTGTTGAGAGGCGAATAGCGCTCTTGAGTCACGATTTAGCCGGGATAATACTTCCTCATGATACTTTTGGGTCACATTTAGATGCGCAACTAAAAACAGCTAATGGCGAACTAGAAAAACATAATTTTAAAGTGGCTGGAGAGATTTTGGCTTCAGTGTGGGAAAATACTGTTATTGATGGTTATGCAGTTTTAGTTGAATACATAGATCCTGAAGAACACTATCAATCAAGATTAGATAAAAAATCTGCTGCTTGGATAAAAGGCACACTATGACTTGTCGTTATATTACTCATGTTGTTAAATATAATGATACAAGTTGTTGTAGACCTTTCCGTAGCGGGATTCTTCTACTTCTTCCTAATCAGTTTTTCCCTCTCCAATTTTGGTTCAGCAAAAGTCATACGGTATTTGTGCAGCAAGCATAAATGCATCTGAAAATACAATGCATTTTAGTAACTTTCTGTTATCTATGTTGATGGCGGGAAAACTTATTCCTCCAGAGATGAACCTTCAGCGTTTTCCTTTCGATTGGTATAGTCCTACTATTAACAAATCTATTAACGAGTACTTCAGCTCTTTCTGTCATCAATACTTTAGGTTAAAAAACTCTTTAAAACACCATATTCAAAAATGTCCATATAAATCATCCAATTCACTTATGGATAATCAAGGTTTTCAAGATACAGATCACTTAGTGCACCCTATTGTGATCGTTTACAACTACCAGTATGGTGAATTTTTAGTTAGCAATGATAAAGATGAAGCAATGTGGATAAAAAAGGATACAATACCTGAGGATGCACTAGAATCATTATTTCAGGAAGCAAGACACATTTGCACAAACCAAGATCGTCAAGCATACCTTATTGACTGAGAGACTTGGAAACCCAAGTGGACAAATGATGAATAAAGTTTTACCTATGATTTACTTTTTTTTTTTTTGTTTCTTTTATTATATTTTATTCTATTCTTATTTTTTTTTTATTTTATAATGCCATTAATAATGAAATGTATAAAACATAAAACATTTTAACTATTCATGATAAAATTGTAAAGATTGTAGTGCAGCTTTTTAGAATTTTACACTTTTCATTAAAATTTATTAAAATCATTCGATTGATTTTTTTAACTTTGCTGATAAAAAAAATTTGATTATAATTGTAATAAATATAGCTAATAGGCTTCATAGCTACAGTAAAAGTGTAAGGACATTAATCTGCAGCTGCTGTAAGCAGTGCAAGGACCTCATATACGATGATTAAGACTCAGCAGCTGTAATACCTTGTGTTTTGATAACTAGGTTCTTTAGCTGTATTAGGTAGTGCAAGAACTTACATATAAAACTCTTATATTATTACATATCACTAAATAACAATAAACTACTATATTTGTCTGAAAATAAGCTACCATTTTTGGCCAAAAAGTTACACAAAAAATCGTGGAGTAGCTTATTTTTGGATTGTTAAATTTTTCAAAAAATTAAAAAAATATACTAATAAAAAGTTGTCCAAATGCCATGAAATTTTTACTATAAGTGTATTTCGTTATGCTGAACAACTTTGCTTATTTGATCTTTTAAAGTTTATATAGTATAAAAAAAGTTATATATGTAGTGACTGTTAATGATTTTTTTAAAAAATTTTCTGAAAATCCGAGGGGTAGCTTCTTTTGGAGGTAGCTTATTTTCAGAAACCTACGGTATATATTCCTTCTTGCCATAGTCGTATATTTGATATTATATAAAAATCTATATTTTGAAATGTATCAAGAACTAAATTATCTTTTACGGTGGTAATATCCCTAATGATTTAAAACAACAATGAACAGATTTAAGTAAATGACCTCCTAAATTTCCTAATGAAACCCCCGATAGTGCTTTTGCTAAATATAGTGAAGAAAAAGAAAAACACACAGACTATGACCAAATAAAAAGAAAGGGATAGCTGCGCAAAAGTCATGCTAAAACCAGGAACGCTATATATCACAAAGTTAGACAGTTATGGATGTAACTGTTATCTTGTTCAACTAGTATTATCAATTTATAAACATCTCACTTGGAACAAGACATGTACTGAAACAACCTTCAGGCGTAAGTATTCATCTTATAAGAATACTTGTAAATTAATTAGACAAAAAGAATTATTATAAGAACCTTGAAAAAAAATTGTTATGAAGAAAGCTAGTATAGCAAAATATTTTATATTATTGGGGTGTGCGGTCAACTAAGTAAATCAAAACTATAAAGATTTTTTTGGAATTTGTGATCAGAATAGTAATTAATAGTAATTGGGATTATTTATCACTTTTTATATATTTTAATAGTAAAGAATGACTTGAATAGTTTTAGATGTTTAGAGCGAATCGCTTTACTTTTTTTACTTATTTTAGTATAAATTTATTCTTAAATATGTTTATATGAAACAGAATTTTGTAAAGGGTCAACTTGAAATTAAATATTAATGTTAAAAAATTTTCAACTTTAAGAATAGATTTATACTAAAATAATTGAAAAAAGTACTATTAAAGTATATATTAAAAACAATAAATAATCTCGATCAGTATTCTGATCACTCTCCTGATCAATAACCTAATTTTTTTTATGGTACATATAGTTTTGATTTACTTAGTTGACCGCACATCCCATTGTATCATGTGCACAACTCATTCGAAAAGCCATCTATATAAAATAGTATACAAACTGGTAAGTACAGTATAATCGTTTCTAATTATTGTATACTATACACTTTTTTTAATAAAAAAAAACTTTTTTTTTATACATAGATATGCACTATCATTTTTCTATTTTAATTGGTTTTTCACAGCAACTATATATTTATATGCAACACTGCTATTTATACGTATTATGCATATATATGCAACAAAACGGGAGTGGAACATTTTATATCTAAAGGGGGTACTGGCATGCACTTATTTGTGTGAATGATACAAATCCAAAAAGAGAAATTAGCCAATCGGAGAATGTAAAATGTAATGATCCCGAATCAGCCCGACACGTGAGCAAAGCAAAGAAAAATACAAAAAAAACCGTAAAAAGAGAAAATACAAAAAAACGAGTGTATAAACCTGTCTTGGTGCACTAATTAAAAATGATAGGAATGAAATTTTACATATAATAGGCATTACTCTACCTCTATAGCTTTTAATATTAAAACCCTAACCCTACCCTAACCCTAAATTTTTAATTTCATGAACTTAGTTTATTTTTACGTTAAATTTTCTTTTTAGGTTTGTACCACTCGCACAAATAAGTAAAGCGGGAGATACCGGGTCTATGTAGATTAGTTAACGTTATTTATGGACAACCTATTTCTAGAGGGGGTCATGAGGTCTTATGAGGGGGTAGATAATGTTATTTATGGATGCTCCCTAAAACGACATATAGTAAATACCAGCTATTCAAAATGTTGCTTTTAATGCATAATTATTATGACAAAGAACAATAGTAAAATAAGAAAATTCTATTAGCTATTTAATACTATTGTTTTTGTCAATGACATTTCGGTCGGATGGCCCGTATTTACTATATATCATTTTAGCACTGGCTTAGTGTTAAAAATTCGGCACAAATATGTGGTGCAAAAAATTTTTTTATAAACTTTTGTACAGAAAACAATTTATGAAAAACGAATTTTTAACACTGCATGAGTCCATATTATATATTTTTATCTTATAGATGTGTTTAAAGAAAGTATTTTTGGCAGGCATTTCAGGCTCGGTATATTTTTCATATGAAATTCTCTGAAATAACTATACTATTATAGCTATTCTTATAGATTCTAGACAACTAACAAAAATTGTCTGATAATTATTCGGCTAAATTTGATGAGCTTTTGAATTCATGTTATCGGCATTGAATTTTTGGCATCATATATTGCTAATAAAACCTAATTCAAAACTTAACAAATTCAGCCAAATAATTATCGGTCAATTTTTATTAGTTTCAGAATATATGAGAACAACTATAATTATTTTGTTCTCAAATAATTTTAGCGAATATGAAAATTAATTTTGCAACTGCAAAAGATTATTTTTAGTTTATATTAGTGTCTAGAAATTTGTAGTAAAGAACCTGTACTAAATTAAAATATTAAGTGTCGTTGAATTAAAACTCTGAAGTCTAAAATTTATATCTAGCTTTTACTTGGTAATATTAAATTGTAAATAAATACAACGCATTGTAATAAATTAAGATTTATTTTTATTTTAAATTATTATTTTTATTATTAGAGTTTGAAATTCGTTATATTGTAAAAATAAATTAATAAAATTGATTTTTTATAGTAATCCGGTAAATTCTAATATAGTATAAATATAAAAATTTCTGAAAAATTCCGAATCTAGCCATTAGCCAGCCACTTAGCTAATAATTTGATTTGCTGGCTAAGCCAGCCGACCAAATTTATGTGGCTTAAATTACTAATCTAAACATTACCATTACACAATGGTTATACTTAAAAATTTTTAGTATATATTATTGGCCGGAGCGTAGCGACGATCAGTTAGTGTCTATGCAAGTGATACAAAAGTTACGTTTTTGATGCTTTTTGCCCAAAAAACGTATCTTTTTTGATGCATCTTTGTACATCTTATAGAAATTTTATCAAAAGTGCAACTTTGAAATTTTTTGTCTGTCCCCACGCGTGTCACGTAATTAAAAAGTAAAAAAAAAAAAAGTCAAATAAAAAACAAACCTATCGTACGTAGAGTTACTTTTAAAGCAGTATAACGATAAAACCTGCTTTTTTATTAAAAACTTGCTTTATTATTAATTACATTTGTGCAACTACATTAAACTTCGTTCCTTTCTAATAATTATTCAAGTACTTCCTTTATATTACTCGTTTTTCTTAATCTAACCCGTAACGCTTTAAACTCTCAAACACTGTCTCCGGGTACAGATTGAGTTAGCCAGGGTTTTTTGCTTGTATC